>OMKY01214642.1:0-11574 GCA_900302395.1 Bregmaceros cantori | reverse complement strand
GTTGGTAAATGCATTCACCACGATGCATTATCACAACGACCCTACTTGTCCACCGATTTCTGATTTTGTGGAGGCCTGGGGGGCAGTCTCTGTTCACATGTAATCCCAACAAAGTCCTCTGTGGGGTCAGGCAGTAGGAAGCGCTCGGCTTGCTTTGTCTGTGCGTCCTGCAGAGCGGCCCTCGAATCTGCTCGCTCTCTGGCCTCCGTGTGACTGAGCTGGCCCTCCAACACAGTGATCCGCTTTTTCAGCTGCTGCTGTGTGCCGGTGTACTCGCTGAGTAGTCGGGAGAAACGAGTCTGCAGCATGTCCAGGGATGCTTCCAGTCGCTCCACCTTCTCCTCTGTGTCCTCTTTGGCCATACCTCCTCCGTTCTCTGCATTCTCGTCCAGGAGGCCTTGCTTAGTGAGGATCTCCCGTCCCCGCTCTTCCAACACCTTTTGAGCATCAGGGTACTCTATAACAGCCTCCATCAGGTCATCTTTGGACAGACAGAAGAGGTCAGAGTAGCCGAGGCTGCGGATGTTTGCGGTGCGACGGTTGCCCATCTTACTGCCCTTGATGTTGAGGATGCTGATCTCACCGAAGCAGGTCCCGGCAGTGAGCAGGGCGTACTGAGTGACGCCGTCCTCTGCGACTACGGCCAGTCGTCCCTCTTTGATGATGTACATCTCTTTACCAATGTCACCCTTACGGCAGATGTAGTCTCCAGGGCTGTAGACCTGCGGCCGTAGTTTCAGCACTAGCTCGACCAACAGTCCGGCCTCGCAGTCTTGGAAGATTCGCACCTTTTTCAGAGTTAACAGGTGCACATTAATGGCAATCTCTGCTCTCAGTTTGTTGGGCAGATTCTTCAGCACTTCCTGTTCGTCTACTGCCTTCTTGTTTGTCCAGAGGTAGTCAAACCATTTGATGACTCGTACCTCCAGTTCCTTGCTCACTTTGCGAAAGTGCATGTAGTGTTTGATGGCATCGATGCGGGCTTGGAACTCTGCACGTGTCGCGTTCATGTTTGCAATCATAGAACCCACATTTCCGACGATGGTGGCAAAGATCAGCACACCAACAAGGAAGTCGAAGACCACAAAGAGATACTCCTCATCCCGTACTGGAGCCGGCATCTCCCCAATGGTTGTAAGTGTCAAAGTGGACCAATACAAGCAGTAGACATAGCCCCGGGTCAAGGAGCCGTATACCGGGTTGGAAATGTTTGGGTAGACCCAGGTATCTGAGCCAAACCCCAGGGACTTGGAGATTGCGAAGTAGATGCATGCGTTCCAGTGAATGATGATGAGGATGTAAAGCACAAGGTTGCAGATGCGAAAAATGTTTGGGTAGTTAGTGCGTGTTTCTGTGCGGTCGAAGAACTCGAACATCCGTGGGAAGCGCAGCAACCGGTTGAAGCGGAGCTGTGGGGTGTGTATGCCTGTGGCGATGTAAGCAAGATCTGTGGGCAGGATGGATACCACATCGAGCTTGAACTGAAAGGTTTTGACGTAGTTATCCCTCAGCTTGGCGAAGTCTCTTACAAGCAGACCTTGTTCCAGGAACCCTGGAAAAGGGTTGCATGAAAGAGGGACATTATTTCAATGTTTCCTATTCAAAGTCTCCTGTTTGTACTTGTTGGTCTCAGTCAGTGATGTCACATAAGGTGTTAACATATTACTTGCTCATATGTTATCAAGATTAGTTACATTTGCCTGGAATACAGGATTTTGACTTTTGGAATCATTGCATAATTAAACAAAAATCAAATTGAGGCTATGGTTGTAACTTGTAAATGGGCATGTATAGGAAGTTGATTTTTACAGGAAACCACATCCATTTCACTTGACACTTACAGAGCACAATTCTGTGCACTGAAATCCTTAATCCTTAAGAATTCACCAATCAATAATATTGAATTTATTAATTACTAAACAATTAATTGTAAATGTGGACTACAGTACATTTGCCGCATGGGTGCTCACTGCACCAACAAAGAAGAATCTCTTTCTTCTGGTCCTTAATATTGTATAGTATATATATTAGACATCCATGAGTGTTGAATGGAAACCCAAACATTATCACAGCTGTAAATCTTGAAGTTGTTAGCTTTTTGGGAACATATTTTGTTCAAGCATGTTCAAAGTCCAGCCTCACATGTTACTGGACAATGTATTACTATTATTAAAATGGCCAATACTATTAAAGCTAATTAAATAATTTTGACATCCCTTGTCTAAAGCTAGCATGGAAGAGTATTGTAGAAATACAGGAACATCCTAATATGCTTGTAAGATAAAATCCAATGTTCATGCTAATCGAACATACAGATTACATTCTGCAAGGGTACACAGATTTTTTTCTAAACCACATCTAGCAGGTTACCTGTGCGAAGTCGTACAAGTGTATCCATAAGATACACCAGATCCGAGATGTAGTCCAACACCAGCCAACAGATGTAGTTCTGCAACTGCAACTTGTCGAAGCACGCTCTTTGAATGAAACATTGAGGAAATAAAATTAACGTTAGCAAGTAATACTTGTTTGGCTAATGTATTAAACACTTGTACTCTTCTGTGAAATGAAGTCCATGGTTGTCTATTTCCAGAGGAGTAACCAAGTCACCAGAGTGAAAGTCAAATCAAAGTCCAAGGCCTCATGTCTGATTCAAGTCAGTCCAACTAGTAGCTGTGTCATGTCCAAGTATACAAAACTGCAAGTTAAGTCAAGCCAAGCCCATAATAAAAATATGTATTGCACGCGTTACCTATTTACTAGTCTGCTTTATTACTACTGATTCTTTTCAAAAGTATTCAGTTAAGGCAATCACTCCAGAATCAGAATCTCAATTGTAATTTTGAGATGTTGACTTAAACATTCTGATGACACTGTATAGTACAGTTTCAGCTCACTCAACTGTTTGGCATGTAATTCCCCTTGGCACAGTGGCGATGTGCTCTTCCAAGCGGATCTCTCTACTTTGCTTCATCAGACAGAGGTGCGGGGGCGGCAGAGAAGGGTCTGTGTGTTTGTGTGTGTGTGTGTGTGTGTCAGCACCCTTCAATTAGCATTGCATATCCAGACAAACGTGCACGCCTCAGAGACTTGTGCATAAGTGGAAACTACATCTTCGACCGTGAATTTTCTTATGTTGTGGTTGCACTTCCGAAAAAACAAATGTCTACATTATCCAAACCCTTTAAAATGATGTATTATTCAGAAATGTATAAATATCATCAAATGTTTACAGAAATAATGCACTTATATGTAACGCCAGTGTTCATTTTCATCAGTCTCTGTGTTTGTTTTGAACGCGTATGTGATTAGATTTACCCTTAGGAATTACATGTAGTTTCCAACAAGAGGGTGTGTCACATTTTGAGCAAAACTGTGTTCTTAGCTTGCTAATTAGTGCAATTAGTGACGATTGGCCACCAGACTGGTACAATTTAGCCATGAAACCTGCCATACTAAAATGAGTTTCAGTTTCATTGTCCAACACCTGTAGTTTGAAAAAAAAAAGATACCATTCAGGAGATTTCTGTCACTATTTCTGGTCATCTGTACGCTGTTATCTGATTACATGTCAATCCATTACTAGCTAAGCCTGCTTCCAGATTACCTGGCCACCACCAGGACCCAGTTGTAGAGCACAGCGGCTGCGATGACAAACAGCCAGCGGTAGTAGCTATCGTCGGAAGGAGACACAACTAGGTCTGCCCACACCAACCTGGAGAGGATGCATCATTGACAAGGTAAAAAGGTGAATGAATTGATGTGTTTATTTAAAGGAGAGCATGCAATACCATAAATCATTCAAACTGAAACTTTATTTATTTATATAGCGCTTTCCACGGGAAGCAACACAAAGTGCTTTACAGAAGCAAAACAATGAACAGTACAAAAATACCCACAGCCTCCCAACACAAGCAAACTGGTACACACTCACCCACAGACACTCACACACACAGACACATAAAGTAAGCTGATGAACCAATGACAGCAACAGTAGTTATGAGCCAGGTCAAAGAGATGTGTGTTGTGCTTCTTTGTAAAAACATCAGCAGTCTCCACGGCCCAGAGGGCCTCCGGTAGACCATTCCATTGTCGAAGGCCATAGAAGCTGAATGGGGCTTCTCCATGCGATTTGGAACTAACTTGTGGAACTACTACTAACTAACCTCAGGTTCTGCGATGGCTGATATGGCTAATAGTGTCACTTCATGAATAAAGCTATGACCAGAAATAGTGACAGAAATATCCTGAAGGATATCATTTTTTCAACAACAGGTGATGGACAGTGAAACTTGAAACTAATTTTAGTACGGGAGGTTTCATGGGTAAATTGTACCAGCCTGGTGGCCTGTCGTCATTAATTGCTCATTACAGTAGTAAGGGCAGAGTGTGCAGGTCAAAATGTGACACACACTATTATTGGAAACCCCATGTAATCAGTTCTCTAAATGGTCAGTCTAATCCTGTCCGTGTTCAAAACAAAGACAAGATGATTACATCGGATTCAGCAGGAATGTTATTTTCCATTTTTCATATTTCTTCAACTTTTGAGGAAAAAACAGATAATATTTCTTCAACCTTTGAGAGTCAGATCAGGAAATATCTTGTACAGATTCTGCTTATTTTTGTTAAAGGACTCTTGCTGTTAGATGTTGATTGAATTTTTTAAAATGTTTTTCAATGTAACCAGTTTTAACTTTCAAAGTATTTCAAATTTTGCAAACTGTCTTGAGGATGAACTCATGCTCGGGCTCGATATTATCACACTTAATAACTTGTATCAATCTTTTTGCATTCTGCATATTGGTATAACATATCATTGAACTAAATCACCGAAATGAGCATAATTTGTACAATTAGAAGTATGCAGTCATTGCCGACTGCTAAAGGGATATCCCCGAAACGCGATAAGAGCATCACTGAAATGCAGAAATATAGATTATAAATATTGAAGAGCCATGCTTTCTGCAGGATTTAACAGTTTCTTCCAACAAATCCAAATTGTGACATCACAGGGGCATTATACAGGGTGCTTCCCAGAGTGTTGGCATACAAGATTTTGTGCAACTGTTATCACACAAAGGTCAGTCAGCCATTGTGGAAGATGTTATGCTTTATATGAAATTCAATTTATATGTTTATCTTAAAACTAAACAACTATTATGACAAAACAAAGCTAAAGACATTTGGGGCAGTCAAAAGCTGTGAACCAAACATCAAATTCAGCCATTTGGTATCCAGTGGTCTCAATGAACCTATCCTAGAGCATTAACAAACCGAATCTGGGACAAATCCATCCATGTTACTGCGTTAACTCGAAGGATCTGCCATGGCGGAGGCAGTAGCCGAAGCGACGCATGCAAAATCATTACACCCTTATGCTGCCGTTTCGGGGATATAATTATAATATGCTACATTTACCTTATGTATTAAATCTCTGTACAAAATACTCTTTTAATTTATAATTACCATATTTCCACACTATAAAGCACACTTACATGTTTATATGTATGTAAATTAGTTGTTTGCAATGCTCTGTCAAATACAAGCATTGACTGGTTGTTTCTTTACCACACCATTTGGGGGCGATGTAAGCCTATTTTTTTATGATGTACAGACATTTACAATGTGATTTAGTATTATGTTTATAGCAGTGGGGTAGCCAGAAAAGCTGTCATAATAATAATATATATTAGACCTAATTGATATTAGACCTAATTGATATATATATATTAGACTGTGGCGCCCTAGATGGTCACACACAATTAAGTGGTTGGAATTCATCACAGACTGTCACACACAAACAAATGACTCATAACTTTGGGGCCAAGGCAAGCACGTGGTTGCTAGGGCCAACCACAACTAGCAAGGCTCTGGTTGGCTCAGAGCAAAGACATTGTGGACAAGCCCCCACCTACAAGGCTCCAGTTGGCTAAGAGCAAGGACATTGTGACATCACACCCTCTGCAAGCTATATCCACTGGTCGAGTGTGTGATCGGCCTTCTTGTTGTATGACCTTCAGCCAATAAACAAGTTGCATTTCACGTACCTCTAAAAGACCTAATTGATATTAGACCTAATTAAAGACATTTAAGGTGTATTCCACTCCAGTGTAAGCCTATTTAAGAAACTGGCCCATATTTGTTCTCTTCTGAATTATTTTCATTCTCCTGTTTTTATATAGGCCTATTTATATAGGTAGGCCTATATTGCATCACCTACATACAATTTACATTTCTGGCTACGCCACTGCTCGTTAGTATTAAAAAAAAACAAAACAAAAAAACAGCCACTATTTAAAAGGTGCCCCGATCGGGCTAATCCTATCCGCGACACCAGCTGTCCTACCGCGACACTCGCTTTTTTATATCTAGGCGTTAAACACAGCCACCGTCGCTATAGTGTGATGCGCTAGCTTCTATATTGCATGTAAACACCGCGATCGAAACGAGAGACGTGGATGACAAATGGCAAAAAACACTGGCCGCATGCAACGAGTATCTTTTTCTGATGTCTGTCGGTGGATTCTTACTGCTTGGAGTTTTGAAATGCTGGACTTGCACGAGGGTAGATTATCGTTCCGGGGCACGGCACAGGGTGAACCATGGCAACACAGATCACCACAGAACTACAGAAGCGCTAAGTCTCTGAGTCCGACACAAACTATTTACTTTTGTAAATAGTTGTAATATTTAATACTGAATTGGAAGTGTTGGATATGTTGTGTGACATTCATTGTGATATTTTGGTTAGTTGCTCGTTCGTAGCCTGTAAGTTAACAGGAAAACTCCGTCAGCTCAGCTGTCAATCATTTTGACAGTTGATACTAGGGTGGGCCAGCTGTCAATCATAGTGGCACCTGCCCACCGCGGCCCTAATGTGGCTACACCACTGGTTTACTGGATGGTCTCAGTGGCCCAAAGGCTCACAATGGGAGCTCATCATACCATACTTGCCTCTGTAAAGACACTTTTTTTTCCACCTTTTCCGATGGAAAATATTTGACCCACCACTCTTATTGACTGGATTAAACAATTAAACATTAAATAACAAAATGGTCCCATGTCCAAAAGAAACAGGAAATGTCTGAATGTTGTGGTGGCACCACAGCTCAGTCTGTTAGGCAGATTGCAGTTGTACGATTAATCGATTTGTAATCAGAGGGTTAAAATAGGATTAAAAAAGAGAAATTGACAAATTAGATTTTGTTTTAGTACGTTATTATTACACACAATGAATAATTGTATTTTTTTCTGGTTTGGTACTAAGTTTCATTGTGGCTCACAGAGTTCTCTATACCTATTCCAAATAAGGACACCATTTGCCACATTTGAAACTAAAATACAATATTTTAAATGATGAAATTCTGAATACTTGTTTTTTTGTTTCCCCATTCATCAGGAAATGTAATCAAAAGCAATATTGCAAAGAAATAATGTTATCTCTAAATCATACAGCATCAAGTGCAGCACATGTACTCTCATCTCCGTAGCTTAGTTCATGGAATATGCAGTGTTGTGGGTTTGCCTCCCCTACCAACATTTTCTGAGGTCTGCTCCGTTCTCTCTCCCCCTTACAGTCTAATCCTATCTTTAGAATGCCATATGGCACATCTCTCAAACAAATGACGTAAAAAATAACTCGCTGATCAATTAACAGACGATGACGATATTAGAAGACAGTGTTGTAAAATGTACGCGCAGGCTAACACGCTTGCCCGCAGGTTTCACTCTTGTACAGATGATGTTAAAATATCCTTATTTAAAATCATACTGTACGCCTCTATACACTGCACACCTGAGGGTTAATTACAAGAAAGCAAGCCTGAAAAAACTACAGGTTGCGTATAACGTTGCACAGAATTCTTCTTAAAAGACCTCGCTGGCTGAGCGCGAGTAAACTGTTTGTTAATTTACACGTTAGCACCTTTCACGCCGTACTCCAAAACTTTATGTTCAGTTTTATCGGCAGGCTTGATGCCTCAGAAAATGACATCATTAAAGCTCTGTCTCACTGCAGCTCCACTAGGTCCCAGTCTCAGTTCTGGAGGCACTGGTACAGCTGTCTGTTAAGTGTATAGTTCTATATTTTTATGAGATTCGGATGTATTGAGGATGTATTGACTCTTACGTCGTTTTTTTGTTGTTGTGCTTTTTATTGTATTTGTTTGTTGTTTTTTATTTTTCATTGTTTGTCTGTGATATCTACCCGTTATGGACCCTGAGTCTGCAAATAAAGATGTAACTCAATAAC
The DNA here is from genome assembly GCA_900302395.1 of Bregmaceros cantori. NCBI lineage: Eukaryota > Metazoa > Chordata > Actinopteri > Gadiformes > Bregmacerotidae > Bregmaceros > Bregmaceros cantori. The sequence continues at coordinate 3,320 of OMKY01214642.1, read as the reverse complement.
AATAAAATAGACTCATCACCACCAATCAAGTGTTTTGAGTAACATTCTGGATGCAAAGGTCACAGAGGGGAACCTTTTTTTCTTCTTTTCCGTGTTCCCGTTGGCGTCTGTTTGGGTGTTGCTGTTCCGGCTGGCGGTAACACGGTGCTCCGGGCCCCGGAAACGCTCAAGGAAGGAGTCGGGCCTCTCCTCTTCCTCCCGCAGGCTCCTATGAGCCCACTCTCTCAGCGTGACGACCAGAGTCACCAACCTACAAGACAGCAGCAGTTTTCTACAGTATTAAACAAATGTGATGCACTGTTACTTTTTTCCAAGAAGCACAGTTACTTTTTTCCAAAGCAGTGTCCGATAACTTGAGTTACAATTTTGTTCAGTGTTCGAATTATGTGGGAGCAAAGGGGCTCCTATGAAAGAGGCAAACTTGATTTTCTGTGTGATCTTCTATGTGTCATTTACCTTAATGAGCATAATAGCCTTAAATACATCACCATTTAAATACAATTGCCGCCACATAAATAAAACTTTGCATGCACTGACACGGAACGTTTTAAAAGCCAAAGCCGGCCTGGCAAGCAAATCGATTAATCACGAACCCCACCGTGAAACGTATGCACTTTTTTTGTCAATAGGGACTAGGGTCAAATTTATAATTCAAACCCTGATTTAGTTACTTTAATGTTCTACAACTCTACTTGTGACATGTTCACCTTAAAATTAATCATCATAATCATCATAAACTAATCAATTGCTTCACAGACTCTATTGATGTTTTCTGTGCATTATTTCTGATTTCTTTCAGAAATCCACATTTAATAAAGTCTGCATTGGTAGACTAGATGTCTTTTTAAGATGGGCTGGCAGCTGCTGAAATATGATGAAAAGCAACTAAAACGACTAAACTTGAGCAAGCAACTAAGTCGCTTTTAAGATGACGTAATCAGTAATATAATTCTGTTACTTTTAAGAGGGGTAGCCAGTCATCGATAGTCAGATTTAATGTCTCCATGAGTCAAAGGGCTTGGGAGATTTCTTATCTACATACAGGAATAAAACGTCTCCCACTGCTGGACTCGTTGTTGGTCCAATCATCCAGTCATTTCTTGCTTCATATGATCAATTGTACCACACAAGTAATGATATATAATTTTATTTTATTGTATTTATTTTACTAATAAATACATGAATAAAAATAAATACAAATAATAAATTCTATTTCTAAATGTATGTAACAATTGTGAATGAAATAATGGCTGTGTTTAGTTTGCTTCCCATGTTAACTACTGCCAATAGATTGTTCTTTTGAAAAGCCTATGATAACTGCATTTCAGGAGAACCTTTCATAATTCTTCTAATGTACTGTATGCAGGGTTGGGAGGGGTTACTTTTGGATTACTTTTGATAAATGTTTTATTTCTATCAAATAAGTTACTATACATTGCAGGTGGTCAGCTCATAACATAAGTAGAATTCATCCTGAATTAAATAAATTAAGAACAACCAAAATGCCATACAATTATTTGCTGTACGATTGTACTAAGATTATTTTGAGTAATCCAAAAGTAATCCAACATAGGATTACTTTTGGATTACTTTTAAAAAGCTTTAATCAAATAATTTCAACCAATAAAATAATACTTTGGAATACATTCCAAATTATTAATTTATTAAATTCAGGGTGGTTTCAGGCTGTAATATGAGTTGAACACCTTCAGTGTATGGCAATTAGTCGATAGAAATTTTCTCAAAAGTACTTCAAAAGTAACGACTCCCAACCCTGTCTGTATGTGTCTCCTGGTGCACATTGATCAGTTAAGGGACCCCTTCTATACCTGTTGGTGGCGTGGTCTTGGATGAAAAATGTCCCCAGCCCTGCCCATGACAGCTTTCATCCAAAGTCCGGACACTAACCGTGATATGGCCCCGCGTCTCTTGGTGGTGGAGCCTTTACCCTCATCTGCTAGGTCGGCGATCCGCTGGAGTTCGGACGAGGTGTCGTCACACGGTGAGGGCACCCTGTGGAACAGTACGACAACTACTTGTTAATGATTATGACAATATAATGTCATCACAAATATAGAAACGTGTGTATCTTGAAAGATAAGAAAAAGGTCAAAAAAAGTTATGGCGCTGTAGCTCAGTTGGTAAAATGGCAACTCCAACAACGGGAGGGTTGAAAAGGTTGTTGCTTAGCCTGGCTAGACAGAACCAACAAATCGTCCATGCATCGCACACAACTAGACGGTCCAGTGTGTCTGGTCCAAACAGGAAGACAAATTACATAGTCGCACAAATTCGGGCGGGCCAATCAGTGTCATGTTAAGGCCCGCCTTAACGAAACACTTTCGCAGCATTCACAGTTCTATGGCAGGAAATAAAGTATTAAATAAACTTCGATTTGCATAGTTCGGCCACTGCTGAAAAACGCTGATAATAATGTGACTGACCGGGACGGGACCTCTGACCGGCTGTTAGCGGTGGCCGTCTCGTCCTCCATGGTGGGCTTCATGGAGAGACGGGGAGGACCTTGCTCGTCTCCTGCAGCCTGGCCTGTCATCTCCTGGATGGAACAACAGATTTCATTAGCTCCGCTAGCAGCAGACTGTAGATCGAGTTCTGACCATTCACAAATGTTGTCACACAAGGCTTGTGGAGGATATTGATGTAGTTGAATGTGCCGATACCATGTCCAATATTGTGACTATCTAATATTTAAATGGTTGTCTAAAACTATGTCAGTCATCTGACTGTATGGGAGGCTCGATATAGACCAGCAGCCCAAAACCAATGTATGAATGAATGATTTGATGATTGTCTATCGTAACATCTTCAAATAAACATTAGAAAAAAAGGAACAAAAATAAAAAATAGGTATACACACCGAATATAAGTATATCTGTCTTGGTCAAACGAAACCAGCGTAAATTAGTGCTGGTCACCAGTGGATCTGTGCAAGTCGACAGACGCACATACCTTATGTATTTTGGCAGCGCTGCCTCTTAGTGGTCAATGGACAGTTTGATCCATATTGTTACATACTTTATTCGTCCCCATTGGGGAATTACATTCTGTTGGTTACGCTGGAGAAAGAACAGAGGAATAGACATGTGCAGAAACAGAGAGGAAAAAGGCCATCATGGGAAAAGAGGCAGGAGGAGCTCTACGTGCATCATTGTACACTCTGTGTTTAAAAAAAAAACTTGAATCAAACATTTGCATTAACTAATAATTAATAAGTGCTTTGCTATAAACTGCAGCTGTGATGACACATTTTTCTTGGTGGTTTGATAAGGGTGTAATCAGCAGATTGGTGGCTGTCTGAC
>OMKY01214639.1:0-10494 GCA_900302395.1 Bregmaceros cantori | reverse complement strand
AAACATTTACTTGTATTAATGTATTTTAAGATTTCCCGTGGGGCATCCAGCAAAAGCGACAAGCTTCGCGACTAGAGCCAGAGAGAGATCAAGAAACCAAGGCCCCACCCATGTAAAGGGTCTGACACTCAACCTCCCCGTCCACCACGGCTGTTGATACCCCAGGGTTAATGCACGGGCTGACGACTGAATCAGCACTCAAAAGTGACAGAGGGGGGCCCCAGCAGCACGGACAAACACCACAACACTTGTAACATCAGAAAACCTTGTCTGACCCCACTATCGACATCCATGACATCACCACCACGAACCTTGCTGACCATCAACCATATCACCAGTAGAACTCACTATGGCCCCCCCAATGTCCTGTGTAAATGTTGTAAACCTATTTCCAGTCAGTTTTTGTGCATACAATTTAGAGTCCAAAATCTGCGGCCTAAAATCGGTGTGATCGCATCGTCAGTGGTTCAGATCGACATCTTCCGACGTTGGAAAAACTAAGATACATTTTAGGCGCTTTTGAGACAACCTGGAAACCCCTCATAACTTATTTGGACACTAAACTGACTAAGACAAGACTGTGGGGATATATAAAAGGCGTGTCTAATGGCAATGCATACTGACACCAAGCAGCCACCGTTGGCACTTCACCGGCATTTATCTGATTTTGTGATGAATCTGCAGTGCTGCGATCCTTTCCCCTGTTCTGGAGGCTATAACTAAAGAATGGAAACAGGTAGAAACAAGCATTTTTTTTTCTGATGATGATAAAGGAGGGTCTGAAGTTTCCTTTGCCATGTGTTCTGATGAGATGGACTCTTGAAGAGTCTTGAAAAAACACTTCATATGTTGAAAAAACCCTGGCATTGGGACGTGCCGAATTTGAAAAGGGCACTGGATGAGTAAATAAATTAAATAAACTTTATATATATATTTAAAAAAAGCATGGTTTGCTTTTGTTAAAACCAGCAAATTGTGGAATGATGATTGCGCTCCATGCTGTTCAGTGGGGACGGCTGGACGAACGGCACACATCGTCCGCGGACCGCCCATCTCCACCTCCGGCGCCAGAATCATCCGCGGAGACCCCAGCACCGCCAGCTGCCCTGCATCCACAATCAACAGTCCGCCCCTACTTAAGGCAGCGTCCGACCCCGGAGAGGTGTGGCCCCAAAACCTCAGTTCAGGTCAATAACCTGACTGAGCACGTCATGCTTCAGCTCCATACTTAGAGGAAGTCTCGCTAGATATCTGTTCTGTTGTTTAAAGCATACTGCTTCAATTCAATACGTTGGCGAGACCTCACTGGAAACCTGTTCTGCTCCCGGCGTTGTGCTCACCCGGCTCAATTCTTTCGTGGCTACAGAGTGACCCCCCAGGAGCCTACACCCATACCTGGTCCAGCCCCGGTGGACTCGGATTATAAGATGAGTACTGCTTCCGATGAAGACGTCATGGACGAAATGTAGATAGAGCCTGTTTGCCTTTGGCTGAACTCTAAAGGGTCAGCAAAAGGAACTAAAATATTGTATACTTGACCCGTGACACCTGCCGGTCCAGCCAGACTAAGAGTCTCACTACGCTACACTTTACGTGCCGGCTCATGGTCATGACGGCTAATAGCTACAAGCTAGCCCCGTCCGGCCGGTATCTCTACGACAATGTGTCCATCTGTTTGTGTTAATGAATGAATGTCTGTCTGTGGTGTGTGAGTTGACATTTTTGGGCAAGCATGAATGTATGGGTGTGTGTCTACGTATGCCCCCATGTGTATGTGTGTGTGTGTGTGTGTGTGTGTGTGTGAATCTGTGTGTGGCTCGGTCTTTGTGGGCATGCTTCCATGTGTGCGCGTGTGTCTGGGTCCGCGGTCGGCAAGGTGTACGCAAGCGACCTACGGGCAATGCCTGCCAGGTCCTGTCAGTCAAGCAGTTGTCCAAACCTTAGGGAAATACTGCCTGGGGCTCATTGAGAAGTTGATCCAGATCCATAGACACACACAGTGAAACACACATTTTAGACAATAGCCACGTTTCCCATTGTATTTCTTTCAATTAATGGAAATTGAACAAGAGGATAACATTCACTATTTATCAGAGATGGCAAAAGTAGCCAGAATTCTGAAAATTGAGAACATGTAAAATACATTTGTACAATGTATTTTATTGGTGCAAGTAAGGTAGCAAAGTACTGATCCAAATACCTACTTGTATCAGCGTAAAAAGTACAGGCTCTGAAATATACTCAAGTATTTCGTCACAAGTGTATCTGTGGGAGGAGTTTGCTAATGCTAGAGGATCGCGCCGGGTGTCAGTCACGCCCAACTCATGCGGGCTTCGCGCACCGGCTTGCGCGCATCATGCATACGCGTCTTAGCGTTCGGGGACACTGCAGAAGGTTGACACTTGCGCCAAATTTGAACTGGTGGTAGAAATGGTCCGTGTCGAGAATATAAAAGAAATATATAAAGAGGCACCCTCACAGACCTTGCAAATCCCGCCGCACACATACACACACATAAACACACAGAGCGAAGTTGGTCATGTGCGCGTGTGCTCCGCTGCTGGGCACGCCCGTGTACGCGCATATGCGCGTGGAGGCATATGCGCGTACCATGGTCAAGTGTGCACGAGCGCTCACAAACGGTGAATGTAAACAATGCTGCGTGTCTCAAGCTCCACCGGAAGAGCCGGTGATTCAGCGCCGCTCCCCCTTGAAAAGAGGGGAGCCTGACTTTACAATCAAGTTCTTAATAATTGCCTAGCTTGTGGTGTAATTATGCATATTGTACAAAGTACCACATGTATGCAGTGGTGTTTACATTAGGCTGCATTACCCAAAGTTAATAGTTCTTGTAGATTGGTGCTACAACAAAATAGAGCATGTTTATTTGTGATATTTGTGTTGAACATGTACAGGTACAAGTAAAAAGTAATCAGAGAAATACATACTTCTAAAAGTACTAGTCACTTGACAATGTACTTAAGTACAGTATTCAAGTATTTGTAGTTCATTAATTGTAATTCATCTCTGCTATTCATTTAGTATTGATTCGTGCCATCGCCAGAGCCAAAACACCTGAGTGAGACTAACAGAATCAGAATACTCTATTAATCCCCAAAGTTATGTTCATTCAGCCATTCCAGTTACAACAGGATCAGTAATGATACACAGACATACACACACACACACACACACACACACTGAAATCTCCATACACATAAGGCATAAACACATGCAAATATAAAAGGCACAACCCAACTATACACACCAATTCACACTATGTAATGTATCTCCAAATAAACGCACCATCATTACACACACGCGCGCATACGCACAAACATAAACACTGGCACAGACGCACTCACAAACAGACAAACACACACACAAACACACACAGACACACACACACACAGACATTCTCTATCACTTTATCAACCATCTACAAGATAAGAGTACCGGGTGTGGTGCCGTTTAAGACTCACTGTCTGTTAACTGTGGGGCGGGGACGCATGCTGTTGTCCATGTGTACGTGTGACCTTATATGTGTTTGTGTGTGTGTTCATCTGTGTGTGTTTGTGTGTGTGTGGGTGAGTTGTTCTTTCTTAACAGCGGGTGTGGACAGCTGTAATAGTCTTTGGGGTATTTGTCTGTGTGTCAATTGCATATGTGTGTGTGTCTGTGTGTGTCTGTGTGTGAGTGAGCCTGATGTTCTCGGCCGGTGTTGCAATATTCTGTAGTGTGCTTGTGTGAGAGAGACCCCTGAGTGGGTGTGGGACTGTGGGTTGAAATATCCGTGTATGTGCACATTTAAACCTGTGTGCGTCGCAGTGTGTGGAGAAAGTTGTACAATAGCTTATTGTGCAAGCGTTTCATTTGCACACAAATTACGAAAACGAAAATCACTGTTCAACTGACCCTTTGCCCAGCGAGCGACAACCACAGCTACTGTAAAGTGCCTTGTGTAGGCTCAACTAATTCAGCTACACATAGTCAGGTTTGGGTAGTAAGTTGCTACCCAAACCTGACTGTGTGTAGCTGAATTAGTTGAGTTACAGTCTATGGTTACTACTAGTAGCCATAGACTGTATATAAATATGGACGTCGCATTCGCTTCAGCCGGTGTGCCGACTTCCGTGTGCTTTCGCTAGTCGAGTGGGCGGAGTCGGCTACCAAAAGCACGGAGCCTATGGGATTTACAATAGAAATATACCAATTTTAGCAGGCCGTTTAACCTATTTAAAGATTGTTTGTAATTGATGTTTTAATGTATATTGTCGGGATAATTATCGGTTCATAATATGAAGGCGATCATTAATGTTTTTTTATTTCAGCTCCCATAGGATCCCATTCATTCTGGCTCTGTTGTTGGCGCCCCTAGCGGACAGTACCACCGGAAGAAGTCGCATGTGGGGTGTCTCTCATTTATTGTATAGCTCTCTCTATCTCTCCTGGTACCGGATATACAGGTACTTTCAGCAATGGTAACGCGCAGTCAGCGGGCACAAAAAAGTTAGACGAAAGCAATGGGATGACGTCATGCACGCTGCGGCTACTTTATATACAGTCTAGTAGTAACCAGGGCTTGAAAACAAATTATTTTTAAAACGTTCCATTCCGAACGGTTCAGGCAGGCCTATGTTTAACGTTTTCGTTCTTGGAACTGTTCCGGCACCAAAATATCTGTCCTAAACCGGTTTGGAACGTGACAAATTTGTTCATTCTTACAGTTCCTTATATTGTGCAGTGTTAAGTTTAGATGTAGTTTTTTATACAAAATAAATTTGGTGGACTTTCAAACTTCAGTGCAACTGTATTAACATTTAAAACGCCATTACATTCACTTCCTCATCTGACCACAAGATGGAGCCCCAGATGCATGGGGCTTGACTACTGACAGTGAAAGTGACAGACAGAAATAGTCTCCCAGACATAGGATATGTTAAAATATATAGGGAACAAAAAACATTTTCTTTAACCAGTTTTGTGGATTTCATAATGTTCCGTTTCTGGTCGTTTTCGGTTTTCGTTTTCGTTCCTTGAAACTGTTCGGAGCCATGGTAGTAATACATTACATGTTGGCAGGATTGCCCTAATGTGGGACCGTCAGTTGCCTAAGTTGGGACAGTGAAATGTAGTGTAGTGAAATGGGACAGTGAAATGTAGTGTAGTGGAATACCTGATGCAGCCCAGCCTCACTCTGCTAAGGCTCCATAGACTTCTGGCTTACAACATTAGTATAACCATACTAAAATACAACTAGAAACCTGTTGGTCCACAACTCTGAATCAAGTACTAGCACAAAATATTTCTCAATAAACATTTAGACATAAAAAGTTTTTCTCCGCCTCACATTCGTCGGTCCAGTACCAGAGCTGGCTTAGGCAACAATAAGGCACCGGAAGTGACCTGCAGAACGACGGGACAAAATGACTCCCACCAGCGTTTCGCACATAAACTCGTCTACAAAGCATATCTAAAAAGCTAAACAGCTGCTAACAACATAATCTCTATTTCATAGAAAATAATGTTCAACATGACCTTTTCAAATGTTAAGTTTTTATGCCTTTAAGACATAGCATGTTTTTTTTCTCCTATTTCTGTAGAAGTTGACACTGAACGAGGTTAGCCTGGCAAGCCAGACCCAATGCATCGTCCACGAATTGCACATCGCTAGACGCTGAATTGGGTCTGGTGCAGCTCCATTCGAAAAACTGCGAAAAACATTGAAAAAAAACATGTCAATCAAATGTTGTCATCCAGTCACCGTGGGGGCGTGACAAGTATTTAAACCAGGCAATCCAAAGCGCAGTAGTCATGACAATCGAGGAGCTGACTGAGGAAGCGAAGACGAGGCTGACTGTCACGTCTATTGTTAATTTCCATAGCGATCGACATCGCAGTGACATCGAACGACAACAAAATCAAATGTATTATATCAATGTGTATGTCAATGAATGATGGAAATCGTGTGTGTTGAATTAAAGTGAGAGAGGTAACAGACTCTGGGAGAAGTTGGCCACAAAGCGCAGCAACTTTCCATTCCATGTTCACTCCGCCGTACCATGCATTCTAAGTACTGAATGGAATCAGACATGCAAAATGTCGACATCCATCCGAAAATGCCCAGTGCCATTCATTCCCGGGGTGAAAAAAAAACCTGCCGCGGTCAAAATTTAAGAGCTATTAAAACATGTTGACCATCAACCTGTGTTGTCGTTTTGTAAATTGATCTGTGATTATTGTGATATTTACATTATGAAATGTATGGCATTATCATCGTTATTATTGCTGTATTTATTATTATTGATAAATACAAATAAAAGAGTGACAAGTGAATCTTCGGGATTCCCTGCAGCGTGTTACCTCGCCTCGACCTCAGCTGCAGAGAACTGCCAGCTGGTCTCTATAGCCGTGACTCCACGGAGAACTCGCTTACAAGAGGACACTATGTCCGCGTATCCACGGAAGGGTCCAGGACGCCCAACTTTGGTGCATTTAACCCATCCCTGAGGAGCGGTGGGCAGCTATGTGAGCAGCGCCCGGGGGCCAACTCTAGATTGTGAGCCAGTGCCTTGGCCAGGGGCACTGACTGGAGCAGGTTAACTAGAACATGTTTTTGGTGGTGGGGGGGAAACCGAAGCACCCGGAAGAAACCCACACACCAGAGAGAACATGTAAACACACAGAAAGGTTCTGGGCAGGCTGGGATTCGAACCCAGAACCTTCTAGCTGTGAGGCAGCAATGCTAACCACTGCAGCACTCCCAATCGCTGGTCATTTGGTGAAGAGGTCAACAGCGCCACTTTCAGTGCTTGAAATTTAACCAACAACTTTTGTGAGCGCACTATGCACTGAAAATAGTGCACCATTTCACAAGTTGACTCCCGCGGCATGGGTGTTTGTACTTATCTGCCCAGGGATGAGCCCGCGGAGTAGATTATAAGGTGTTGGAAATGATGAAAGAAAGAAGTGATTAAATTTTGGTGCATTTCTGTAGCCTATAGGGGTTGGGTTTAGGGTTTAGCTGCAGGTTTGCAATCTCTTAGTGCTTCTAATTTAGGTAATAGGGCTGTTGCACAGTGGCCTCACAGATGGCAGCATAACTACGTTGTTGTATTTGCCCCTATAGAATCGTCGTGAAGTGGTAAGGTAAACCACTCAAACGTACGTATACATCACCGTATGTGATACCACCAAAATGGCTGCCGCCACCAAGCCGTGACATCGCGTGCAACAGTCCTATTATTGGTGTGCCGGCAAGACTCCAACCTGGATTATGGTGGAAGATGATGTTCAGCAAGTCCTGGTCTCCCCACGTGATGTTCAGCTTGTATTTCTGGAGCAGAGGCAGCAGCATCTCAGCCCAGCTCAGAGGGACCGTGGTCATGTCATTCTGTGCAAAATACAGCCGGTGGTCAAACATAGCACCACTGAACCCATCCCCTACTCCCTATATAGTGCACTCACATATAGTCCACTCAACAGCAACGGTCGATATTCTGGACACTAGAATCGGCGCCGTCAAAATGATTATAAAAACTATATAAAATTCAACAATCATCAAAAAAGTCAGGAGTACTTTTTATAACCATTTGCTGTGGTTGGTCACTATTTATACCCGCTGTGCCATGTGTCTCGCAATGCATTATGGGTTATAATGCTCGGCCTAGGGTACATCGATGCTCACTACTTTTCACGGTGCATTGTGGGATATTTTGCGTGCACTATATGGGGTACATGGAGTATTCGGACACCCCGACAAAATGGCGTGCACCCCATATAGAAATTACCCGGAAACTCTTCTCCCTAATCCGGGTCATGTTCATGAGCATGACGCCCGAGTTGACCCCGGTGGGGCCGTAGTACGGGTGGCGGGCGAAGCGGTTGTACCAGCCGATTCTCGGCTCCTCCTGCTCGGGAGCCATGGCCACCAGGTGGCTGGCGTTGAAGGAGAACAGGACGTCCCACAGCTCGTCCATGGGGTGGAGGAAGAGGATGTCTGTGTCCACGTAGAGGAGAGAGTCCACGTCTTTCAAGATCAGCTGCAGTTTGGGGAAAAAAAACTTGGTTAAAGCTGGCTTAGAGCAGAAGAATACTGCAGAATACATTCTAAAAACTATAAGCACTCAGAGATTGCAAACCTGCGCTGTAGTGGTACAAAAAAGTACTTTTAGTTCTAGCAGTGTGTGTGTGTGGCAACCCATTATCAATGCAAGTGCTTGTAGAGTAGCGCAATTGCGATTGACGCCACCGGCGAACATGCCAACTACATTTCCCAGTGGCCACTGGGACCTGGAAGTCTGGTCACATGACCGCAGCAAGCGCCCAGCGATCTATCTAAGTTGGTGATCAAGTATAAGATTGTTACTTATAGGCTACAGAAATGCATCAAAATGTTATCGGTTCTTCCGTGTGTCATTTCCAACAACTCTAAAAAATTTCATCCAGATCTGTGCACAGCTTTTTCAGTTCTCTTGGGAACAGACAAACCAACGCAACCAAAAACAACCTGCTTCGCGGCGCAGGTAACAATTTAACAATGCGAGATTCACGTTTATCAGCAATCAATGTGCAAAATATTGCTCCCTATCCCGTACCCCCTACATAGGGCAATCACTTGTCTTATAGGGCACTAAACGGCAACGACCAAGATTGCCGACACTAGAGTCGGTGCTGAATTAAAAAAAAAAAAATCATAAAAAGTCAGAAATATGCACATTTGGGGTCCGCGTTGGCCGAGTGGTTATGGACACCGCACCTAACGCGACCCCATTCATGTTAGTTGCGCTGTGTCTACTGCAGCATCCGCAGTGTTGCGAGTTCGACTACGCTCGTCGACTTGTCTGCAATGTCTACCCCCGATTTCTTCAACCCAGTTTCCCACTAATCCTATCCAATAAAGATGGAAAAACGGCGCTGACGCCGGAAAAAATAAAGAAATATTCACATGTATAACTATTTGCTGTGCTCAGTCGGCAGCAAAGAATGAAACTTAAGTCTGTTTAAAGCTGCATTTTAAAAAAAGACTAATATTCAACCTTTGTTCAACTATCAAAGTTGGCAATGACAGCTCAGACCGATATATCGGCCACCGGTGTGAGGCATTTCTCCATATCGGTATCAGTGAATTTCCCTGTCGATATGGACTACTATAGACCACCTCTCAGTTTAAAAGATGCATACACAACTTGAACTCACCGGTAGAAAGAGTCTTTGACAGGCACACGGCTTGAACAGCTTCTTCCATTCGTCAGCGTTGCCGCTGGGAAAGGTGATGGGGTACAGAGTGTAGTTGAACTTCAGCTGGACCGCAGGAGGCCAGGAATCCAACTATGAAGAAAACGGTAGCAACGCAAGTCAGTTGTTCATTCAGAGACAAGAGAAAGCGATGGGAAGAACATCAAAGAATGGACAAGTTGCAGGCTGCATGCATTATATAACTCTCCAAATAGTGAGTAAGGAGTGGACTGCATTGTAAAATGCGTTGCACACACTTTCAGAAAGTCCTGCCTTGCTGCACAACGAGCAGTGACAGGCCCCACACCGGACTTAATCACCAGACTCGCTGACTCCGGATTTCTCTGCCGTGGGTATAATGGGGTCTGCCGGCCTTGTAGCTCATAGGATTAATATTGACTAGATCAGCCAGCCATCTTTGAAAGAAAATTATTGTGGGTCTCCCTCTGCACTGCAAGCATTACTGCAGTAATCACGATGTACGCTTTGTTAAGTCACTTGATACATTCTGTGGCAAGAGGCGCAACAGCGCTGGAGTAACATGGATGTTGCAGATTGTCATTACACATCCAATACCTCATTCTCTTCTATTGGCTTTAGTTTACTTAAATGTATACAAGTTAGATGTATAGAGATTTCCCCTGTATAGAGATTTCCCCTGCTACAAGTCAGTCTTTTCTCCATTAAAGGAGTTTTCGGGACCGCGTTGGCTGAGTGGTTATGGACACCGCACCTAACGCGACTCCATTCATGTTAGTGGCGCTGTGTCTACCGCAGCGTCCGCAGTGTCGCGAGTTCGACTACGCTCGTCGACTTGTCTGCAATGTCTACCCCCGATCTCTTCAACCCAGTTTCCGACTAATCCTATACAATAAAGATGGAAAAACAGCGCAGACGCTGGAAAAAATTACTTTAAAAAGGAGTTTTCACATTGACAACCTTAAATTGGCTTTACTTTACTTAAATGTATACAAGTAAGATGTATAGAAATCTCCCCTGCTAAAAGTCAATGTTTTCTCTCTGTTAAAGGCGGGGTGACATGCTGAATATGGAATTGTCAAATTTATGATATTTTGCCTCTAAATAAATAAAACACATTTTAGAACGGTACAAAATCTCCCAAAAAATTGTAATAGTCATGTTTGGAGCCAAAATAAAGAAAATAATAAATTAACAAAATAATCGAATGTATTAGGTTGAAAATGCATTTTTTGTTTAAACGAAGAAGAGCTTCAACGTGCAGTCCGAAAACAGACC
>OMKY01214638.1:0-15170 GCA_900302395.1 Bregmaceros cantori | reverse complement strand
TACTGACGAGATTGTGTGTTCTAATTCTAATGTTTCTCTAGCAAGTTTAAAGTCTAAAGGCAGATTTATGCTTCTGACGCATAGCCTCTGCAACCGTCATATCTGTCTCTGAACGCGACCATGCCTCCCGCGTAGAGATTCTGCAACCGTCGTCGCACGCCTCAAAAAAATCCTGACTACGCGTCAGATGGTTGCAAACCTGTGCAGACCTCAAATGGATGTGCGCAGAGAAAAAGAAGCTGTGATTGGTCTTTGGCTTGCCGTTCCGGTTGTCTGTGTTGTCGTTTCGGTACCGGGGCGCGCCATTTTTAAAAACCGAGGAGCAACTACACTACAATATAATAAATGTAAATGTATAAATGGAATATCAACACTTCTGGCAGCGCCGCCGAAGTTCTTGTGACCTTCTGCCGGAGTTCTCGCGAGTTCTCGAATAGACTGCGCCTTTTGCTTTGGCGGGAAACTGCTGTGCGTCGCTAGAAGTTCCAAACCGAGGGTGCAGAAGCATACCAGCAAAACTGGTTCGCGACCAGATCCAAGCGACAAAGCTGCTGGATGCAGTGGTGTAACCGACTGCGCCACAGACCCAGCAAGATGTGCAATGTTACTGTTCTATACCTGGAATTCCTGCCGGCATTAATACTGTCGTTGTTTGTATTCTATTTATATATGATTTATTATTGTATTCATAGGTTTTATGTTCTTTTATAAATTGTGCATCTTGGGAGTTGTACAGCTTGTACAATGACGATGAAAATGATTATTATTATTATTAGTTATATTATAATCAACCTCTTGGTGTGTGTTCCAGATGAGTTGTACCTGCCCCCAATGAGGAAGATAGACAGCATGCTGTCTGAGCAGAAACGGCGTTTGATAAAACGCGTCAGCATGAGCACGCAGCACCAGGTACTTTCATTAGATAGATACCATATTCACCCCAAGGGGAAATCATCGCCTGCACCAGGGAGGTTATCTTTTCATTCTGTTTTTTTCATTTGTTTGTCAGTGAACAAAATGACTCGGTTAGGGACAGATTGTATTCGGGATTGGTATCCAGATTCATGCCGGAGGTTTGTGCTCTCAAAATGTCTGTCATTTACTGCCCCCACCACCCCACTTAAAAAGGGATGTATTGATCTTTTTTTAAGCTATTGTTAGTTATTTTTTGGGCGCAAGCGCCGTTTTTCGTTCTTTATTGAGATGGTGACAGGATTAAATCGGGGGGATTGATCATCCGTATTGATCATTTTTATTCACCGTGTTTCACTGCAACTTCTCAACTCTGAATAGTTGAACGCAATCTGAGGAAACCGTTGTATTGGGTTTGAACTGAGGAACCTGAATAAACATTGATAATGTATGTTTCCAATTATCCAGCTCTGGTAATTTGTTCTGGGAGATGATCCAATGTTTATTCGGCAAACCGTGACAAGTCCGAACACCCAGTAATTGGATGTGGTAGGCAGTGTTTGATTTGAAGATACTGAATCTAAGCCTGGTATGTCATTTTGGGTTTCATCACACTGTAAATTGGATGTTAGGTTGTATGGGTTTTTTTTAAGATTCCCCCTAGTGCATCACATCAAAAGCGACAAGCGGAAGTCTAGAGCCAGAGAGCGATCAAGAAACTGAGGCTTCACGTAAGTCTGAATATTCAAAGCCCCTCGTCTCCCGACTCTGCGTCCGCCAAGGCTGTTGACACACCAGGGATAATGCACGGCCCGACCCTCCAGGAACCCAATATAACCCTACATTCATCCTGTCGCCTTCTCCCAGGAGGTGCTCCATGCCTACTCCCAGCTCCAGGTTGACCCGCTGGACTCTGGTCTGCTGCGGGTGCGTCTCGGGGGAGATGCCTACAACCGAAAAACTCTGAACCGGATCAAAAAGAACCAGTCCAGACCCCAGCCACAGGTCTGTAGACCTTTTATGCTTATTCTTATTGCCAAAGACTTCAAATGTTATATTTGTACAATGCAAAATAAGTGTAGATATAATTCAAACATAATATTTGTTTGACTTTCAAACATTAGTGTTCATGTTTTTTTTAACCCTTTGTATGCTACCGACGTGACTAGACGTCTTTTGTAATTCACGATCCGTTTGCAAGAGACGTGACGCAACGTCACCATGAACATCTGGGCTAATCCCTCCCACACAAATAAAAACATTTAAAAAGCACCGCGGCACACATGGTGCGCGTGCGACAGTGGGCGTTTTGTTGCCTAGTGCGTCCAAATGATTCACAGATAATTGCGCTGGAGCGCACAACGCTCTCCATGTTGGAATGGCATGCACTGTTCAATCGGACTCGGTCGGAACTCGTGCTGTTCAATCCAAAATATTAAGCCCAGTCAAAGCATACAAAGATTAAGTATGATCCCTTAAAACTATTTAAAAGGACAGTAAATTGTGGGAGTTTTTAAAATGCGATAACAAGGTTACCTTGAGAATATATTTTGGTCTTGCTGGTTAACAATCCTCCCTTTGCTATCGTACTCGGCACTCCGGATGATGGGACATTCAACTTTCTCCATTCGTCTCGGCCATCTGCTATTCTCAGCACTTCCTTCAGTTCCAGGCCTGTCCAGTCACTGATGTTGTCCGCTTTTTCTCTTCTTCCCCTTTTCCTGCCTCCTTTTTCTGTGCCTTGTAGGATGGTCTTCACCAGACCTTTTGATCTTGCAACGTGTCCATTTCAATTTGCACCTTTTTTTTTACCGGCGCCAAGCAGGTTGTTTTCGGTCGCGTTAGTTTGTCTGTCAGCAGTATAACTGAAAAAGTTGTGCACAGATCTGGATGAAACTCTGGAGAGTTGTTCGAAATGACAAACTGAACAAGTGATTACCTTTTGGTGCATTTCTGTAGCCTATAAGTAACATAATAGCGTCTAGTTTGACTGCTGTTAGGAGCTTACAAACTGCAATCACCTCCAGCAACACGCAGCAGTTGCTTCCACTCTACTGCGGGGTGCTAACACAGCTCAGATAGTGTAGCGGTTAGCCCTACGGTCTGTCAAGCTGGAGACCCGGGTTTTTGTCCCACCTCCGGCAGATCGCGACAATATTTATTTAATCCCGCGTACCACCAAGAGTGATCGTGCTGACAAGCGTTTTCAATGCGTTTCTTGTGCATTTCCGATTAAGCCAAGCGACTACGAGATTCCCAGGATTTTCCGGGAACATCTCATCTCCAGCACTTTGATATTATTTTCGATAATCAAATAGTCCATGTACCAAATGTTGACATCCCTGATATCCCTACCATTGTTAATAATGGGCCACATCAATCTCTTAAACTGCTTCCACTTTGTCCTAACGTTGACAATTTGCTTTCGTGTTTTTCAGGAACTGAAGCTATCGTCTGATGTCTATCGTGTGTACAGCCTCTACCATTCACTGCATCACTACAAGTACCACACGTTCCTGTTGTGTAGGAGAGAGGTGTGTATGTGCACCACATCTTGGCTCATGTCCTCATTCGCTGAAACGTATAACTGGCTATATGCAAATATCGCTCTCTGCCTGTTCATCTGACCGCGACGATGCCACCAGAATGTCTGCTGCTGCCAATCCGTGATGTCATTGTGCAACAACCCTATTGCAGTTGTGCACCGGGGGGTCGGTAAAGGTCTGAAAGATACAAGCTGGCTGAACCATGATACAGTTGAGTTCCTATATGCTGTCTGTTGAAAATGCGTTGACAAGTCCCTGAGAATATAAATCTCAATGGCTTCAATATTATTGATTTTAGAAGGTCAGAATATCTCCCAACAATTTGTTATAGCCATGTTTGGGGCTACAATAGATACAATAAATGAATAAATGAACAAAATAATCAAATGTATTCCGTTGAAACTGCAATAATTTTAATCGAAGAAGATCCTTACGTGTGAAGTCCACAAACCGCCCCACCCCACCACCGCCGGTTGGTGTTATGTTGAATACCTATTGCGTTTAAATCAGGGCTTTGAACCAGTTCAAGGAACGAAAACCGGGAACTTTTTGTATTTTCCAGAGAACAGAAACAAAACCGGAAACGTTATTATTTTTTATGTTCCGGAACAGGAACAAAATATTGGTAACCGGTTAATACCGTTACTCGAAGTTTTCGTTGAAACACGGCGTTGAAATACAAACTCACCTGCACAACACACACTAGGTAAATAAAATCCCCCTGCGCGGGACAGAAAATGGTTTGCACCGCTATGGGTGTGTCAACGGCTTGCTGAGTTGGTGTGTATGTTGACAGATCACAGATGTATGTAACGGCTAGAGCCCTGCGCGGGACAGATTTTCCAGTCCCCCGCCCGGTCCCGCTGTGTCCTGTCCCGTCCGCCTCCCGCAAATAATTATTATTTTCAGTTCCGCGCTCGTCCGCCCCGCCGGGTCGCGATAAGAGATTGCAGATCCTAACCGGACCTTGAGTAGAAAAGGTTGGGACCCCTGCACTAGATGATTCCTGTCATTTGAGAAATTAAACACGCAGTGCTTAGCTGAGCACATTGACCGATCGATCCTTCACCATAGCGCATGAAGTTGGGATTAGAGCCAGGTTCACCCCATTTATATTAAATGTCGTTTCTTTCCATGCATGTGTCAATTTGGCTGCCTGGCGGGCGTGAGGTGCGGGGTGAATGAAACATTATGCCGCGGTACTTAACCCTTATTATGATGGATATTAAAATGTATTATAAAAACACACAGTCTGTAGGCTGTTTCGTGATGATTCCGAATATATCATACACATAAATCAAGTCCTAGTTAACCTGCTCCATTCGGTGCCCACTGTCTCACAATGTGGAGTTGGCCTGCGGGCACTGCGCCGCGGCTGCCCACCGCTCCCCACGGTTGGGTTAAATGCGGAGGAAGAATTTCACTGTGCATGTATGTATAACGAAATAAAGTAGCTTATATTATCTTTATATATGCTCTGACCATGCGTGCGTAACGACAGAAGCGCAGCTGCAGTGAGTAGCTCGCTACTGTGTGTATGACGCAGTCGTTAAACTTTCGACTTGAATTGAAACACTGCATTTCAGCCGAAGGAATGAAATTAACCGTTCCAGGAACTATATTTTTTTGTTCTAACCGGTTCAGGAACGTCAATTTATTGGTGGAACACATAACCGGAAACGTTATAATTCCGTTTCTGTTCGGAACGAACCGATTGGGAAAAAATATTGGTTCAAAGCCCTGGTTTAAATTACCTGTGATGTGCTGTGCGATTATCTGGTAATTCTGTGAGGGTTAGTTTAGATTTAGGAGTAGGAGGTTAGGGTTAAGGTTAGGGGTTATGGTTAGTTTAGTAGTATGTGGTGGGAGTTTAGGGTTAAGTTTAGGGGTTACGGTTAGTGTTAGGTCAGGACGTGGGGGCTAGGGTTTTGGAGGGATTGATTGTTTTGGTGAATACACTACATCATGTCTGATCCAACGGCAGCCCACCACCGCCTCTGTAAGCCGTGTTTATCTCACCATAAATAACCATGGATCTAGCCGACTGGAAGCCACTTAAAATAGCTAGGCATAGCTTATAACTAGGCATAGCTCCCTTGTCTCTCACTCGATGTACAAGATTTTTCAATATGTTGGAGCGTAGCTCGTGAGTTCCCTCTTGTGGCCAAAGAAGGTATTGCATTGTGAGAGTCGAATTTTTAAATATTCAACCTGGGAACGCCGCGAATATGCGCCGCTGACAGCCTTTCAGAATTAAAATGCATATTTATATGCCTTGTATTTCATACCCTGCGATGGTGGCTGGGTAATGGATTAATGTTGACGGATTTTGCAGATTTCACAATTAGGGGTGTAAATAACATGGATTTTGTATCGCTATATCGATACAACAGCTGTCGATACAATGTATCGATACGTCTGCTAGAGTATCGATTTTTTTTTTTTTTTCTCGTCTATTTTTATCAATTTGCTCCTGGACGTAATTACACTCTCGTGCTGCAGGTGGCGCTGAAACTATTTGGCACCGTCCTCGCTTCCTTTACACACACAAACACGGCGTGTGCCTTGGCCATAGACTGTATGTGTTTATATACAGTCCAAATAAATGTATAACGATATTACAGCTGTAATTGATTTATTTCAAATTTGAAACATTGTCTAGCCTGTTGGGTAAAAATAATAAATTAATCGTATCGAATCATGGTGAATTCTTGAGTATCGAAAAAAATTGAATCGTTGGGTCAGAAAGTAGATCACCCCTATTCACAATCCAACCTGCTTTTCTTTGCTTTTCAATGTGATAAAGGACACTACAATTCACATCCATGGTTTGGTTGGTTTATTTTCAGACTCGCAGTGTGGAGCAGGCGGCCGATGACCCGGGTCAGGAAGAGGTGGTCCAGCAGTGCATGGCCAACCAGAGCTGGCTGGAGAAGCTGTATCACGCCTTCACCGGTCTCCTCGACCTTAGCGCTAAGGCCTGAACTCTTAAAGACTCTCGCAACCACGCTCCCAACGTACCTTCACAGGCTTTCAACTCCAGAAACTTAGCTTCTCAGCCCGCACCATAGCTCCAAGCCCTCAGGACTGTCCTCACCCTGGCGTGTGCGTAAAGACCACCCCCCAAGATGAGGTTTTTTCACATCACGGTTGTGCGTTTTAATTTATGATGTATAGCAACGTCCTTCCGACCAATGCTGGAGTGTGTGCGATGGAAAGCTTGAGCCTTTTTAAGCCTGAAAAAAGTATTAAGTCCTATTTCAGAGGAATGGTAACAAGGAGAATTAACAATTAATGATCCTGTGCATTTTTGTGGCAATTGGGTTTCATCCAAAAATGATGGAAATCTGCAATATTCACCCAATAGAAGTATATGGGACATGGTGCTGCACCCAGTCTGTCTGCCAGTCTGTGTTATTCAAGTTTTACAAAATAGGATTAAGACCACTGCACCTAAAATTGCACTACCAGTGAATATTGTTTCATTTCGGTTCTTGAGTATGCATACTGCAAGGGAAGCAGTGGGCACAGTAGTCTGGCCTCTAAACATGCCCACCCTTCCACTCAAAATACAGCGAAAAAACATGGACTCATTTAAAAACAAAAATAGTAAAAAGTAATTACTACCCTTTTTTAATGTAAGTAAAATAACTTTCAGTGCCAAGGATGTATTCCAAGAGTGGAGTCACATTTTATATTTTCTCTTTTTGAGCAACTTTTCCTAGAAAAAGAGATCCTCTTTGTGAGCTTAGATTAGACGTTAAGATTTGAATTCTACAGACGTCTGTTCTGAATTCAAGTGCTGGCAGAAAAGGGTTACCCTGAGTCCATTATATTTAATCATTTGATGAGAAAAATATAATTGATGTAAATTATTACTTATTCTAGATTGGTCCATGTTTTATTTTTATTTTTTTCAGAACACACTACATAAATGTTCCTCCTTGCAAAATGTTCGAGGGAGCAGGCAGTTGATGGTGGCTTGCATTGGTAGGCTGGATAATTATTTTAAATTATATATATATATATATATATAGACTTTTAAACACGGGAACGAGTGTATGGCAGGCAAACACTTATTGTTGAGACTGCTTGGACAGCCATCGTCACTGCTAGCTTGCTACACCCACTCTAGCTAGCTAGCTAGCTAGCCCCTTGTATCCTCTAGCTAGCTAGCTGTTTTCAACACTTCCACGGAATACAATTTTGTTGTTATGGTTGACTGCTTCGATGAGTGTAAAATGTTGGGGTTTACTGCTTTGCATTGAGTCCATGAATGGGGATTAAAGCTGTTCTATTAGGTTAGCTCGCTGGCTATATCTATGCTAACCTGGATCTGGGTGCACCCCATTTGATAAACCCTTTTAGAATTGAGAAAATGTACCGCTAACTGGCTGGCCTGCTAACGCTAAGTCCAAGGTGATTTATCAGCTGCTAGATTGCAGGGATGTATGTTCTCAAGGTGCCTCTACATCGGATATTCCAGGTATCTATGGAAACGTTTTGTGCACAGCAGAAGTCATATGAACCCTTAGATGTTACAGCTAACAAATGAACGCTGTTTTCACCACTAGTTGGCCCCAGACATTATGTTGCAGCTCAACTTGGAAGGAAGCATGTCCGACCACTTTTATGGCTCGAATGAGCGTATATAGTAACTATCCAAAAACTGCTCACGTTTCTGCCCAAAAGCGAACTAAAGTGTGATATTTATTAATAATGGCAAGTGTTAGCGACTGACTTTTAACGCAATTTTACGATAACGCTATTCACAATTTCCAGATGTGTAACGGAGTGTGTGTCAAAACTTGGGACTCGCTGACGTTGGCTGTTTTGAAAGTTGTTGAAGCATGACGCTGTTCAAATCCCTTTTCCCAAAACCCAGTGTGATGAAAGCTCTCGGTGGTACGCAGGCAGTGATGGCCAAAAATGGTGAA
Organism: Bregmaceros cantori; assembly: GCA_900302395.1. Taxonomy (NCBI): domain Eukaryota; kingdom Metazoa; phylum Chordata; class Actinopteri; order Gadiformes; family Bregmacerotidae; genus Bregmaceros; species Bregmaceros cantori. The sequence continues at coordinate 6,775 of OMKY01214638.1, read as the reverse complement.
CATTTTGGTTAACAACAATAATAGACTTTGGTTTAGGGCCCTCTAGTGTCTGAAATGATGGACTTTCACTGATTTTATAAGCAATGTAAAACTAGGAGGAACCTATGTGTGGTCCATTGGCGTTCGGAAAGAGGTCATCTCTTCCTTGAAAGTTGAAATGTAATACCAGAAACGTTTGACGAGGGGATTACATTTCTGCTGCATTCACTGACAAAGCATTCATATTCCCAAAGAAATGAATTTGGTTTTCTTTGGGTGTTTCAACCAGGGCTTCGAACCGGTTCGAGAAACAAAAACCGGAAACAAACTGAATTTTATTAGGAGCTGAAACAGAAACAGAAAAAAATGTCTTCAACTGTTCCAGAACAGAAACTGAACATTTGAAATCCACAAAACCTGTAAATATCGTCCTCTATATATTTCAGCATATCCTTTGTCATGGAGACTATTTCCGGTTGTAGGTCCACTTTCCTGCCACCAGGAGGTCCTATTTGCACTGAAGTTTGAAAATCCAAAATATTATGTGTAAACTATATGTAAACTTTACATCACACAATATAATGAGAAATTATATGGAAAATAATGAAGCTAAGTTTAGGCATTAAATCGTAAAAACGTATTTTTGCCTTCCGAACCAGTTCAGGGCCGATATTCTGGTGGCGGAGCGGTTCCGAGAATGAAAACGTTAAACATACGCCTGCCTGAATCGTTCAGATCGGAACGTTTGAAAAATAATTTTGTTTTCAAGCCCTGGTTTCAACACAAGCCCAACACGAGCCATGTTAAGGTAGAGCCATTCACATGGCAACATTCACATTTATTGAAAATCGAACAGAACAGTGCAGTTGATTTTACGATTTTATAGTCAAAGCAAGATCCAATCTTCTATTGAGGTGTCCTCATGATTTTGAGTGTTACGGTTCTACTCCACACAGCCCTCCGCGGGGCTGGGGCTTGGGGGTGGTCTTGCTGCTTTGACATGCCGTCGGAAGGCATTTACGTTCCTGTGCTTTTGTTGCTGGTTGTTGTCGCCATCTTTTAACATTTTTTCTTTCTTCATCCAAGCTGATGTGGTTTTTCAGTAGCATATTAGATTCAAGAAGAGCCAACGGTTATCATGCACTGTGCACCAATCTCCCAGGTGGGGGAGAGTGGGCATTTTGCTGGCCGGGGGACTCGTATTCAACGGTATTGCCATAGCACCGAAGGCAGCATTTGATAAATACAGTGTGAAATGCCACATTATCAGTTGGGGCAATGGCGAAGGGTTTGTATTATGAAAAGCGGATATATGCACATGCTAGCTAGTAGTTGGTATATGCACATAGCGATAGAGTGGAAGCGATAGTTTTAATTATTTATAAGAGGATGGTTTTTAAATTACAAAAAAACAACAAAAAAACATGACGGGCTAACATTTACCATAACATATTGTGGCGTACCCCCCTGGAAGCTAAACTAACCATCACATATCCACAACTCTCCCCCCCTTCCTCCCTCTTGTACATAAGCAGTAGTCCATCCACCCCTTCAGAGCGATATTTAAATCATCTTGTCCATTTCTAGCATCTAAATGTTTGTGCATACTATGACTTATTTTGGAAACAATCTAATTTTTCCAAGGAACTATGAAAAAATATGTAAATACTGTACAGCTCTTGACAACAAAAATCATTTTCTTCTGTACATTAACTTTACTGTATTTGAGAAACGAATAAAACACGCCAACAACCGTGTGTGTGGCCTTCACCTGTGGTGTGTGTGTGTGTTCAGAATATACATAAGAGTTGACATTCGCCTGTATTATGGGTGCAGCCTTTGTATGTCATTGTTGAGCAACTGAGGTAAACACTATTGCGTTGTATGAGTTACAAGACCGAACGACGTCAGAAAGAATGTATAGATGGGTTTACTAGCGAAACACGGGGAGTCATTTGTCCTGCCGTTCAGGCAGTAAGGCAGTTGGTCACTGCCTTATTGTTGCCTATGTCAACTCTGGCACTGGACCAAGGTCCGAACACTCAAAACACACACCAGTTCAAAATCCGACCACTAGGTGTCGGTCTGTGATCAGTTACACATCGCCCCCTCGGTCCGTTCACAATTTAGCATAAATATTGATAGTCAAAATCCGACTTAAAAGTTACTCACCGAGTGGTCACATGTTCTTCTGAACCAATAGGCTGGCTGTTTCTACTAGTAATTCAAAAAGAAGAAAAAAATGGAACGGGTTGCACTGATTATTATTAAATCATGCATTTGTGGGTCACAGATCCGCACGGGAGCATTTGGGTGTTGTAATAGCACACCGCTATATGGGGGTAGGGAGCGATTTCGGACACCGCCATCTTCACCATTTCCCACGCCATACCCTAATTTTCCAATAGATGGCGTAGTAGTCTTGAGTTAGCTATTTTAACACTAAATGATCAAATCAACATTTTCAGGCTTATCAGTTCGCATGGGGTGCCTGATTACACCCCCAGGCAAAACTATATTCGCGCTGCAGCCTGCAAATGTACAAAACTAGTATATTTACATTTGTTGTAAATATACAAGTTTTATTTTGATGTTTAAAAAAGTCACTGTTTCTGCAAACAGAATGAATAAAATAACTATTTACAATAAATAATAAAAGTATATTATATAAATATTAAATACAAAAACATTGAAAGGCAATTAAACAAGTTGAAAATCTAACATCTATGTGGTAGACCTTGTCCACTTGGTCATCTGAAAATTGGATCCCTCACTGTCCATGTATTTTGCATTAGTGTGAATATTTTGCATAGACTGATATTTTGTGTGTGATTTTATATATTTATATATATAATATATATATATATGACACATCTCCAAGTTTGTGACGTGCTTTACCTCTACTGGAGACAATACTGTAATGGTAATGGTTGGGGCGCCTCCATTGGAGGAGCAGGCAAGTGTAACCGTGGAAGGCACGTCTGGATGACGGTCGACAACAGGCCAGCCTGGCTACTTGCCAAGCACCATCCAGATTGCACTTATACCCCTCCGCAAGCGACAGCTCAGTCACTCGATCCCAGCATTCCCCGCGGCACCATTCATTACACTACTCATGACTGAACCAAGAAAGGATTTGTCAAAATTATTAGTCAGTTACAACTATACTGTCCTCAAATCTACTGAAAACCTTCTGATTTACTCTACTGAATTTTCATATCTGTCTGTAATGCTACAGCTGATATATTGATGTATGTTTAAGTGCGTTAATGTTTTATCATATTCGCTTTACCCTCCCCGCTATTGTCATCCTATTTCATCCTTTGGCTGTCTCTTCTTCTCTTCACCTCCACCGTTCCTTGCAGTATGACTTTGGAGAGGCCTTTGCTTCTGGTCACATGGCCGTACTGTTTTAGCTTTCTTCTGATCACAATGCTGAGTAGGTCTTCAAGGTGGTTGCTTCCCAATGCTTGTCTAATAGTGTTTCTGACTTCTGTGTTGGTGATGTGATCCCGGTAAATTACCTTCAGTAATATGCTGTAACATCCCATCTGCACTGCTAGGATGGTGCCACCTTCTAAAGTACAGTATGACCTTAGTGGAATGGCCAGCAGGTGGGCTAGTTTGTCCGAGTTTCTGTGAGAGGATGTGTGTGTGTGAGATCTTAAAAAAAGGGAGAATATGGTTGGTGTGAAACAGCCAGAGGTCGCTGCTAATTGCGACAAAACAGAAAAAAAATTACAGAGAAAATACTACAAAAGAAGAGCAAAACAAGTGGGCATGGTAAAAATGTCCATCTGGTACCATGAGTGGCATTGCAAGTCAAGTCTCCAAGCTTAAATGACAAATGACTGCCTATGGCTAATGGCTGTGCAACCGTTGTCGGTTCAATCACTGTGTTACGTTACCAATTCACACTCATTCACACAATCATATTCCATCAACACCACTGATCGAAGCAGCGGTCTCAAATACCCCAATGAATGTAGTTTCATATAAAGCAGCAGTTAATGGTGATGGTATAGAAATGTCTATAATGAATATCAAGTTTGCTTTCAGGAAAAAGTTTGATGGTTTCTTTCTATCCCATGTCACATTACTTCTTGTTCATCTTAAATTCTTGATGTGCCGCGTCACCCATAATTCTGTTTAAAGTTACCTGAACTGGGGGGTGTGACAGAGAGGTTAGAGAGCACATCCCCCAGGCCACAGGCCGAGCAGCACCGTGGGTTCGCATATCCTCCCCGGCTTTTCTGCAATGTCTCCCCCCTGACTCTTCATCCCGGTTTTGGATTTAATCCTGTCACTATCTCCCTCAATAAAAAAATGGCGCTTGCACCAAAAAAAAAAAAGTTACCTGAACCTTGGAAACCAATGATCACATCTTCAATCTCTTTTGTAGACTGTTCTTTTTTAATTGGCCTTCTGTTGTTGTTTGTTTGTTTGTTTGTTTGTTTGTTTACCAACTTGTGATTGTTCCCTTTGCTTCATTTTGGAACGAAGTTCAAAGTTTAAGTGTTTGCTTCTCATTCAAAAATGCACTGCAATAAAGCAAAATGTTTTTTGCGGCTTGACTAGAAAAAGTATAATCTAGCATAGTTTAGGCATGTTTCCCCTTAGCATCTGGTGCCTTGTGCTTGGCGTACATTAACAAAGACCTCAGGCTGAGAAAGTGTGGTCAGTGATCACCCCTGGCATTCACCCATTCATACACAACCATGACCACAAGTTGAACCAAGTGCCAAAGACCACACTTCACAGTGCCGACGTGATGCACTTGTCCATTCATGGCTGACCTATATATGCTCTGCTCCACTCGGCCCCTTGTCAGACATTCGGGTAAAGGTTCTGTGTGTATTTGGGGCATGTTGTGAAAAGAGGCCACCATGGGTATGCGCTGGTCGGCATGGGTGACAACTGGCAAGTATGCACGCCTTATCCCGGGGCCGGTTTCCCCCGGCGCTCCCTGTGTTGTGTGTAGAGTAGGTCACCATTGTGTTGTTGCCTTCCATGTGCGGTTTTATACGAGCGCTGTGCCTGCGTGTGATTCCATTACATCATCGCTGCGCCACCACACCCATACACACACGCCCATGCACATGCACGCATACACGCACGCACACTGCGCACGCATACGCATACGGCGCAGAGCCTTGAATGATGTCTCTGATTTGAGTTCCCAGGCGTGTGGGAAGTGCTGACCACATGTGCATCAGTCGACTGCTGTTTACTACAAGCGTTAAACAGACTGTTATTTTGAACTACGCAAATACAAAATCTGAACAACAAAAACAATGATATTTTATGGTGTTTATTGGGGAAAACAAATTGCAGCGGAGTTTGAAAGAAAGAACAGTTATAAACGCTATCTGAAGTGGTTCACCCTTCTTTGACGTAGTCCGTAAGAAAGCGCAGAAGCGGCTGTACTTCCTCCGCCAACTTAGGAAGTTTAGCCTGCCTTGGGGAGTCATGGTCACCTTCTCTGCGCCTCCATTACCAGTACACACTGGTACGGCCCCTCCTCCAAGTTGGACAAGTATGTTGTCATGTTACGCTGCCCACATAATTACACCTATTCGAGTTCAGTGATTGCGTCTGACCCCACAAAGACTGCTATATCCAGGAATAGCTTCTTTCCAGTAGATGTTTCACTGCTGAACTCTGCAGGAGCATGCGCCACTTCACAGCAGTGTAAACAGCTTAGGCCTACAGACCCTGGTCAATGAGTGATCATATCTTTATCCTGGTATATATCATATCTTTATCATGTATGCTATGCTAATGCTTGTCTCGATTGTACTCGATGAGCGATTCAATGTGTAGCAGGTAGAATTATTACTACTGCTACCATTGCTTTGTTTTATATATATATATATACATATATATATACACACACACACACACACGCACACAATTGTATTCAACCCTGGCTACCATATTATGTTGACAACACAACTATGGTTGTGTTAGAGTGCCCCCCCTGTCCACAGCTACTGTACTCCACAAATCTACCCCCACCAGTGCTTCTAGTGTATTTTATTGTTATTATTTATTTTGGTCTGGCCGATCCCAGGGGACCTGCGTGCTTATCCCGCCATCAGCGACGAATGCTATGTTGGCAGCCGTTGCCAGGCATGGTTCTGATGACTGTGGAAGCCTGCTGGTGGATATTCCCAGCCTGGGAAGGCCGAAGGAAAACAGTTGCTCAGCTGTCACCTTGGGTCAGCGGGGAGACGACATTGTTAACCCAATACAACACAGACGCACACACACTCACACACACTGAGCCATTTGGCATTCATTTTATAATTATTATGCATTCTGTCAAAACCATTTTAGTCAAGAAACACAACAGAAGATTAAGATGAAACTCTTTATTGAAATTAGACCTATCTTGGCGGTATTTCCACGAGTACCACGGAAAAGCATTAATTCTGGGAGCAGCAGTAGTGTAGAGAATCACCAAGCGACGTGACAAGAGAACAGGTCACATCATACACGAAACTTTTTCCATCTTGAAGCAGGGGAAGGTGGTGGGTAGCAAAACAAGCAGTACAAGCTTTATGAGCGGGTAGAATTTATAGGGCGTGGCAAAGCTGTCCGGCCAATCGCTTGGGGGGAGAGTTGATCAGCTGAGGGGATACATGACTGAAGGCGAGGGCAGCAAGCTTCGTAAGTTAACTATCATGGCCTGCCAGAAATGACATTAGTACTTTAATTTCTCATCCCCACCTCCACTGGCTTCGAATCAGGTTACGTATGCAATGCAAGCTTCTTCGACTTATTACAGAGCCCT
>OMKY01214636.1:0-10000 GCA_900302395.1 Bregmaceros cantori | reverse complement strand
CTAAAAACCAACCAGAAACCTCTCTCATCTCTCTCCTTCTCTTTTTTAACTGAATAAAATATATGGTTTATGAATAAAATATATGTTTATTGTGCACAATTAATTTGCTGCTAGCAGCAGAGGAGACACCCCACGGAGGGCGCCCAGCCATTGTGACTACGCCCAGCTTTCTGGTCCCACCCGTGTTTTGTGCTCCGCGATCTGCCAGCACTGTCTAGCTCGCCTGTTTCGCCGCTTCTTCCATCAAATAAAGCATGCTGCGGCAGGATGTATACACAGGCACTTACACACATGCCCGCATAGATGAAAGGACTTGGCTATTCTTTTCTTATATCTTTGCGCTGCAAAGCACATTTTCACAAAGTACATCGCGTTGGTCAGCCCTATTCTCGGATGGAGAGCCAACGAGAGAGAGCCGACTGCTGCAGGGAGACCCCTGCAGCAGTCGCTTCGCGGAGGTTCGGTTGGCTCCATATGCACCGCCACATTTTTACTATATTAATATTTTAGACCAACAGTGGCTGTCATTGGTTGGGGGGCCCAACTGGTGACGGGAAGCGTTGCTTTACGAACGGTGTCCAATCAGTGACCAACAAGCAATTGCCACGCCTAGAATGCTTCGTTCTCCGACGGCCATGTTTCAGAACCCCAAAACCGTGCATACAGAAACCTGGACTGGCCAATGCTGCACCAGAGAAGGGATCTGCATGCGAACTGCGCCATGTTGGCTGTAAGTAGGCCTGTGAAGAAGCGGCTTTTGTGGCTTGGGTTAGCGGCACAGCTTGCCACACACACACTAATTGTGTGTGCAATTCTCATGCTCAACAGCTGCATGAGCGCTACAAATGCCATGTGGTAGCAATGCTGGTCGCGGCTGTTGAGGAGTACTTTCCCATTGTAAAACATATTATCTCTTTAAATTCCAAATACATTTTGAGCATACTTGTGCTTTTCAGCTCTCCGCTCAACCGACTGAGCCAGTGTGCAGCTTCAAGATGCTCTGTTCACAGTAAATTTTGCAGTTAAATTTAACACTGTGTCCGAGTGTATTGGGTCCGTATCAGATGGTGTTGAATTAATTATTTCCATAGTGTTAAACGTCGTCCTGAGACAATGGGTATCCGTATGCCCCGGGGAGGGCGCAAGGGGGTAGCACCGTTGTCATGCCCGTAAAGGGATGGGCGTCTGCATCTCAGTGGACGAAGGCCACGAGGGCCTGCAACACGCCGAGTCGGCCTCAGGGCCGCTGCGACCCAAACCCCTGGGGTCTGAGCCGAAGCGTGGTCCGCGTCGAGGGTCGGGTGCCGTATGAGTCACGAGTCACGACGCAATGAAAATGGCGGCCTCTAATGTTTGAGAGAGGATGAGGTGGGCGGGACTTTTGGGCGGGGCTTTGTAGAGTCTAATTGACACAGTGCCTTGTAACTCTGCAAATTAACACCAACACTAGTAAGTATTCAACTGGCTCTGCTGTTGTAATAACACTGAAAGAGTCAATGAACTTTGACACTGCATATTTAACATTGCAAAATTTACTGTGTTCCCATCGTGACCCAATAACGGATTTCAGTAACTACCATCACCAAGATCAAGCTCAAACGTCTGTTCTTGTCTCCCTGTTAGAAGTGTTGTTCTGAGTTGGTTTTCCTAGTGTTAATTATTATAGTTGATCGGAGTCACAGGGTGTTGATTTTGGTATTACTTTAACAGTGGAAGTGCTCAAACCGCTCTATGGAAGGTGTTGTTTTAAGTTGAATTAACTGATTAAAACTGTTTGAGAGGGACTTTCCACATCCGGTTTGCCAAGCATCTTCCTTTTGGAAGAAGTATTACCACTAATCAGTGAGGGGAAAATCGACTACATTAGCGTCAAATGTAATACAGAGTGTTAAAGACTTAACACTGAAATAGAGTCAAACTATTAACACTTTTGTGCTGCCCAGTAGCACAGTCGGCAGTGGACAGTGCACTGGAAAGCACGCATATGCCTTAATGGCGTGGTGAGTCGGTGGTTCGAATCCCACCACCAACGTATTTCCCACATGTCTACCCCCCCATCTTCACCTGTTTCCACTAACCCTAATAAATAAAGCTTGGGAAAAAAACAGCCTGAATGGGCTGGAAAAAAACATTAAAACTATTAACACTTTCAAAAGTGTTAATTATATAAACTCTGGAAAGTGTTACATTTAACTCTATGGAAGTTGATTCAACACTGGCCGGTTTACTGTGTATAAATGACCAAACTGTCAACATCAGCTTCATAGAACATATATAATATGAACTTTAAATAAACATAGTTTTCTAAGGAAATTGCAATGTGTGATGTCCTCTTTGGTATGTTTTTAAACATTGGTTGACTAGTCAAAATTGTCAACGACAACCATACGGTTCATGCAGACGGGCTACATAGGCTTAACCTACATTTGGTTGGTCCCATAAGAGAGAAAGCACTAGATTAATAGACTGACACAGAACAATAATCATAACGATGAACAAATGGTAAATGGATCGGATTTATTCCTCGCCGTATTGGGACCGCACAAATCTCAGGGAAAGCGTGAGCGGGAAAAGTTTAGTGTGCTTCAAGTGGAAATTGCAAGACGTGATGAAACTCGATGATGTTTTTGTAGGGGTTTTATTTCAGTGGCTGATTGGAGCAGAGTTATATCCTGATGGTTGATTAGTGAAGAGTTATTTCGGGTACTTCGGGTGCAACACACACGTTGTACTTGCCGGGATGCGGTTCATAACGACCACATGTTTGCGATTCCCTCCTCGCCATGTAATAGCTGACAGCTGTCAGCACTCAGCACCATCAAAATGACTGCACAGGGACACCGCAACATTTTTATAGCGCCACCGGGTGGTGCTGTCCCGTTTTGTTTCAAAATTAATTGCGGCTCACGTCACTAGCGGAGTTAAGGACAGCGCGAGTGTGTTTTACCGTCACACTTTGAAGTAAGTTTATCTGTCACTAGACAGCGTATTATAGCCGTGGGCGGGGACGCAAGTAGCAGCGCTGCACAAAACCAACAGATCGAAGAGAAGTGATACATCTTTATTACTTCTGCACTTCGCTGTGAACTGAGAGAAGAAAGCGCAAACACAATACACAGACATACACACAACAAAAATACCTATACATTTCTAAACTGTTTAGGGATTACAGTTACTGCTTTTCTAAAGACTGCATTTTACATGTGGGGGGCAGAGCAATATGAATGATTTGGTGAGTCCACCCTCACATTTTGTGTCCTCACAAAGTCACATAATAAAAATATATTTCAACATAGGATATAGACAAGTTTACGCGCCCAAAACAGGAGGCTGACATTTTGTCCCACCAAGCACTTACATTGTCTGTATAGCTGCCTGTGTAAAGTCATCGCAAAGGACCGATGTGGCTGGAATTTGTCACACAAAACCCACACAGGTTCAAAATCCATTACACTACAGCTCGCTTGTGCAGTTACTCACCAATGTGGCACCAATGTGCTTCCACTAGTAACTCCAACAAACGTGAGTAAATGGAACGGGTTGGGCAGGAATCATGCGTTTGTGAGGCACAGATCCACACTAGAACATTTGGGTGTGGAATGGCACACTGCAAGTTTAAATAATGTGGTACGTGTGTGCTCCCACTGAATAGACATGTTGAAAAATAGTCGAAGGCAAAATAGATGGCAGTAATGTTCAGCCTAATAATTTGCTACAAGTCAGCGGGGACAGCTGGACGAAGGGCGTGCATCGTCCGCGGACCGCCCATCTCCACCATCGGCGTCACCATCGCCCGCGGAGCCTCCACCGGACGATGGTGGAGATGGGCGGTCCGCGGACAATGATCATTTATTGTTCTCACTTGTAAATGTGCATGGTGCATAACCCTTTGTCGCCAAATTCACTTCCCAATGGAGCATGTTTGTATTTCAAGCAGAATATTATAAAAATAAATTGGGGAGTGTTTCCTTAATGGTCCTGTGTTACTGTTTAGAATTCTGCATGGGTCAATGTTAGCTGCAAGGAATTACTTTTCAAAAGTAACCTTCCCCTTCCATCATGTACTGTGATGAAGGTTCATCATCGCTGCTTTGCAGACGTACACAGACAATCACTCTTTGGAGTGGAAAAAGATGCGCGCGCACATACACACTGAAGCAGACTAAACAATGATGCTGTGCATGCAAACAGTCTTCGACACCCACGCGCCGACATCCAGAGACTGCATCAACATTTTAGGACCCCTGAGAATCACAATTTTAAAATAAAAATCATACATCTTCTCAAAATGTGCATTGTAAACCTACTTAGTAACCCATGTTTTAAATAATAAACAATTATTGCCACGGTTGACTATACACATTTTTCTTCGAATCAACTAAATAATTTTTATTTTCAGTGTGTTTTTTTTTTCCTTTACCCCAGCCAGTCGGCTTTCTCCCAGATTTGTGAGTGTGGTGTCATCACGGCTTGTTCCGGAGACTTTATTGGCGCTTCCCAGTATACTATGTCATGTATACACGTCACTGAGATTATTAGTGCCAAACTAATTTAATTAATGTCCAAAACTCATCATAGATCACGTCTCCTTATCTAGCCCGCCATTCGGAAATATGGTAGGCGCCATGTGCGTATCCATCGCATTGTTGTTGGTCCTCACCAGAGATGGCAAGTAACAAAGTACAAATACGTGAGTACTGTACTTAAGTACAATTTTCAAGTATCTGTACTTTTAGAAGTATTTTTTTATGATTACTTTTTACTTGTACTGAGTACATTTTTAACAGAAATATCTGTACTTCTACTCCTTACTTTTACCAAAACAGACTCGTACTTTTTCTCTCTTTTTGTGCATTGACAGGACAGGGTAGGATAAGATGTATAATATGAGCCAGTAGGGGGCGCTTGTGCACCAACTAAAGTTCCAGTTCATAAGTGGTTTTCACTTAGTCCCGAGATATAAGCGAAATTAGGCTAGGTTGTTAGTCATTTATTCAAAAAATAACATTGACAAACTAACATTGAAAAAACATACAATTTTATTTTTAGTACTCTAGTACTTTATACTTTCAAAAATACTTTTGAGTACATTTTAGAGCCTGTACTTTTTACTTTCAAAAATACTTTTTGAGTACATTTAGCAGCCTGTACTCTTTACTTTATTCAAGTAGATATCTGGATCAGTACTTTGTAGTCTTACTCGAGTAGTTTTTTTAATAATGTATTTTACTCTTACTCAAGTAAGAAATCTGGGTACTTTTACCATCTCTGGATCTCACTAGCCTGGCAAGCCAGAAGAATGTGTGCGTTCACCTGCGGCTTGTTCTGCACTAGTTTGGAACTTATAACTTGGTAATACATGGGCAGTGGGCCGTGGCTAATGACCTTATAAGAAAAACTCAAACCTTGTTGAATGTGAATTTCAGCAAGTCAAACCTTTATTAGTCATTGTTGCAAAGGGCATAGCCTTGTAGATTTTTAATGGTTATAGAGGCTTCTCTGGGAGCTTTTAAGTCTAATGGCTGCAAAATCTCATTCACTTCCATGCGATGACTGTATCCTATATGACTGACTTCGCGCTACTCCAATCTCCAATTCTATCCCTTTCAGTACCAACCATTTTGCGAGAAACTTTTCTCTAAAAATGATGAGAAATGAGAATGAATACTCAAGACAAAAAAAAAACACTGAACGATAATAATAACATATTATACAATAGGTGAACTAGAAACATTATTTCTTCTTACATTCCACTTTATATATGACACATAATGCTGACTTCGACAATCATGAACGCATTGTCATTCCAAGCTGTCTATGAAAGTGAGTTTCTAGCAGGGTCCCTTCTTGAGTTCTACTCAAAGGTGGAAATAGTGGACTGGCAGGATGAACCCCAAGGACCAATGGTTTGAGCAGTTTTCTCCGTTTGGCTTTCTGCCACTGAGGATGGTCAACAACCACCTGCTCATTGCTGCCCAGTGCCTGAATGTCAGCCAAGCCGGTCACCCGCCAGGCCTCCTTAGGCTGCCCACTGGGAGTTGTCTTGTACGATGCCAACGACCAAATGTTGCAGAACTTGGAGGTTGGCTCGCGTTGTCTTCACCTCTGACTCGTGTGGCAGTTCAAACTGATTGCTAGAGCTATGGATCTTTATTAGTTTGCTGATTTGATTAGTAAACGATTTAATACGGAAAAAAAAATCCCTTATTACACCTTTTATTTTTGTCCGAAAACGCTCCCTATACCCATATAGTGCACTATATGGGTATAGGCACGCCATTTTGTACGGGTGTCCAAATTCTCCATGTACCCTATATAGTGCACTGAAAGTATCCCACAATGCACCGAGTACCAAAAAGTAGTGAGCATCGGATGTACCCTAGACGGAGCAGTATAACCCATAATGCATTGTGAGACGTTTTAAAAATGACCTAAACTTGAAAAAAATGGTGCGGCGACAGTAAATATCGGTAAATAGTTATGAATGTAAGTACTTCTGACTTTTTGTGATGATTGTTGAATCAGTCACACCTTGCATCTGGTCGTGCCACAGCAATCACTTCTGCCGTATTTGCACCTTGTTCCAGAAATGTGGCATTCTGAACCTTTCAGAGATCGATCCAGGGTGCGTTGTGAAGACTGTGGGGACCCAAAATTGTGTATGTTCTACAAAACACGCCATGATAGCACACCACACCAAACAATATGTCTCTTGTGTTACTTTTGAAAATGCCACATCTGATGTATGCCGTAAAGGGGTGTGAACAAGGCTATGCAATGATTCAATCTGATGTTGATTAAACAACTATCAAGTAATCTTTTATGTATGAATAATAATGTACTCTAATGTATTCTCAACATTTTTCTTCTTCTTCACTTAAAGCACATTTATTCAGAATCATAAACACCAATAGAAATAATTTCCCTTATTATTAATTACAATGTTTTCAATCCCAGCCACAACGACGATTATTCTAAGAAACAATGCAGGAACAATAAAGATATTCTCGAAACAAAACAAGCTAGCCTTGCATGTTCCATTCTTGTGTTATAGGCCGTTGAAAAAAGCTTTTCCCTTTACGGAATGGTGAATGGCCCCTGTCTCAGAAGCCGTCTACAAGCCCGACGGGGGAATCCACCACAGACGTGCCAAGACGGAATGGATGTGAACGCTCACAGAGTTTCCAACAGAAGGAGGTCGCACAGCATTCTGTCTGCATGAACTAAGCTGTTGATTCTTCTTGGAAAGCATGAAATTAATTACTGAAATGTCTTTTTTAAATAGTGACGCAAGACTTTGATGTGCCACAAATGAGCCATTCTCCATTAACCATGAGGTCATACACCAACTACTTCAAACTTTCCTAATATTTCCCCAACCACTGGCAGCCTAGTCTTGTTTAGCCAGAGTGAAGAAACTTTGACAACAAATTGACCCAAGATGCCATAAGTGATGTCAGTAACTAAATGACTTCAACTCAGTTTCTTCAATTGTAGAGTCTTCACGAACGAGTCAATAGCTAGACAGACAGGCAAGCTGACAAGCTTGATAAGGAGCAAGATGAATAGATAACTGCATAGACAGAAAGCATAATAGCTGACAACCGATAAAAGCTACTAATCCATCTATGCCTCACGGTAAACCAAAAAGACACCTCATAGAATTTGTACACGCCGGCCACAAACGCCTCGAATGAAGGTTCCACAGTCTTAAAACATAGAATAGCACTATAGGCTCTACTGCATTGGTAAAGAGCCATAGACTGTATATCAAAATGGACACCACGTTCGTTTTGACATCCGTGCCTACTTCCGGGTTGGTATGGCGGGAGCCTAGTCCCCTAAAACCAAGGCCTATTCCAATCTTAGCAGCCCCTTCTAACCCATTTAAAGATATTTCCTAATTGATTTTTTTAATGTATATTGCCGGGATAATTATCGGTTAATTGAGTGAGGGGGGGAGGGCATAATTTCACAAATGTGTCAGATTTGGAGTTTATTTTATATATTAATATTATTAATATAATTAATATAATAAATACAATATTTAAATATTAATATATTGAAATATTTTTATTTCAGCTCTGATAGGATCCCATTCATTCTGACTCTGACGTTGGCTTCCCTAGTGGGCAATACCACCGGAAGAAGTCGCGTGTGGGGTGTCTCTCTCTCTCATATACTGTATAGCTCTCTCTATCTCTCCTTGTCGGGTACTTTCAACAATGGCAGCGCGCAGTCGGCGGGCACAAACCATTTTGGTGAAAGCAATGGGACGACGTCATGCACGCTGTGTCTACTTAATATACAGTCTATGAAAACAAGGCTGTTAATTAGCACCAGCTCTGGTATCTATGCTGCTGTTCTCTTATGGCTAGCGCACAGGGCCACCAGCTCAGTATCCAAATGAGGTTCTTATCGGGCAGCGACTTATTTGACTTAAAAGACTCAAAAGTAAAGCCAAGAAAACACAAAAGCTGAAACTATGTGCTTTGGACCAGAAGCTGAATTTTTTATAGATGGTGAAAAATTGAGGAATGGGGTTCAAATATCTTGGCAGCTACACAAGCGACGATTGCTCAATGAAAGGGGAGTTAACAGCACAAATGCAGGCAGTATCCTGTGCATTTGAACGACTATGAAGTATTTGATTTTCATGAGCCTTCCCAGGAAGCAGGGCTGAAACTTCCGTGCTGTAGCCCTTTTTTCGTACTCTGTATTTCAGAGCTTGTACTTGAGTACATTTTGGATCATGTATTTTGGCTTTTAGACATTTGGATCAATGAATTTACTTGCTAAAGTTGTTTTTACAGGTATTTTACTCGTCTGGGTAATCCAGCTGACGTGAAGGAGCTTTGTAGCAATGTGATTTAAAGAGTTGGAGATTGTTCAAACGCTGCGAGTTTGACATTTGCTTCAACGGGAGTGTCTCGAGCCAGAAGCAGCATCAGAATCTTGCGCAGGCCTGGAGGGAGTATAATTCTGCACTAAGTGATCAGCAGACGAAAAAACTCTACCGTCACTGTCGGCACCAGATTGGGTGCCTGTTGCATGCCCATGTAAAGGATGCAAAATGCT
Source organism: Bregmaceros cantori (assembly GCA_900302395.1). Lineage (NCBI taxonomy): Eukaryota > Metazoa > Chordata > Actinopteri > Gadiformes > Bregmacerotidae > Bregmaceros > Bregmaceros cantori. The sequence continues at coordinate 922 of OMKY01214636.1, read as the reverse complement.
GTTTTCAGCGTTTTCAGCATTGAGGTTTCAGGTATCCATCATGAAGAGCAAAGCAATTTGAAGACTTGAAGCCTGGCTACTATGGTCAAATAAAATCTCTCAACCTAAAATGTTTTTCTCCTTCCAGCCACTATTAATCTTAAGGCTTTGCTTTTTCCAAGGTGCCATTGGTTTAAAGTTATAGGGTTGGTGCAATTTGACTTTTAGCTTAAGTGTATTTAACATTTATAAAGGCCTACTTCTAATAAGCATTTGCTCTTTAAGATGGGTTGGCACTTGATTACATTTCATAATTCAGCAGCTACTGGCAATCAATGTACTTTATATTGAAGTACTCGGTAATGTTAGTTACTGATTTAGCCTTACTTTCAACATGGTTACAAATACTCAATTTACTGTCTCTGAATACTTTTCCAACAGGCTTACTTTTTGTGAAGAATGGAGAAATATTTGAATTACACTTATTGAAGTGCATTACGTTTATTCAAATATATGAGATTTTGGAGCCTGTAAACAAATTGTAAACACATATTCGCCAATTCCAAATGCTGCTATATTCATTCATTTGTATGGTCTATTTAGGGTTTGGTCTTGCCAGGCCTAATATGTACCGTTTTTTTTACCCCATCCACCCGGACTCACGGGTACAGGTTGGTGGCAAAGATTAACATGTTCATTTGTCCGCTAACAACTATTCGGTCTTTGGAACGCATCGTTCGCGACCGACACATCAGCTCCTCACCTGTTAGTGATGGGTGATGTCGTTCATCACATTGAATTGAATCAGCTCACCAAAAACAACACGATTTGTTCACTGACTTTTCAGGAGGGAGGGAATCGCGAAGGAAAAAAATGTATAATTTGATAAAATAATAATAATAATCGTAACATAATTTCGATATATTTATTTAATTATCTTTCT
>OMKY01214625.1:0-11894 GCA_900302395.1 Bregmaceros cantori | reverse complement strand
TCGGTTACAAATATGTTGTGTGATTGTAATGTGATCTGAATGTATAGAGTGTGTGTGGCTACTGAAGATATATAGAAGCGTGTGTGTGTGCGCGCACAAGCGAGCGTGTGCGCGACTGGTAGCAGTCGCAGAATGACAGTCGCCACAAACCAGGTCAATAGATACGACGACTACTTTTGTCCATGTTTGGAATGGGTTGCGTGTCGTGGTTGAGCCGGAATTGGCATCTCTTGTCAGGAAAAGCACCCCCACATCGACGGCAGTCGAGCACAGTTGGCACAGTCTGTCTGCTTCGATGGTGTCCAGAAGCACCTAGGTGTTCACGGACCTGCGCGAGAGGGGAGCGGCAGTTGACAACAGAGGCTGCTCCTACTATGTATAATCAGCTCCTCCCCTAGAAGCATCACAACCAATGGTCGTAGCGGACTCGAACACCAGTGGCGTAATCGTCACTGGTGTTCGAGATCATTGGCTCGTCCCTGATCCTGCTTGTAAATGCAATGTGACAAATAACACTGATTCTGATTCTACAGTACAGTTTGTAATATATTGTAGAGGAATGTAGTAACAATAATAATAATAATAACAATAATAATAATAATAGAGCTGCAACCGACCAATTGATTCTTTGATGACAATCCACTCAAACATGTTGAATATACATGTATGTTGGCCCCAATGAAAATGTCTCCATTATCAGGGTCATGGCCCTGCCCACTCGCAACACAAACAATACAATAAAAATAATAGGTAAGCTTGGGTTAAAAAAAACTATGTTTTTTTTTTTAGCACAGAAGTCTTGGTTGTTCCATGCTAATACTAAAGGGGAACTGTTGGTGTGCAATGAAAAATAAAAAACGTTGGGATATTACAACATTTCAGGTTAATGTGAGTCCTTGGGTCTGTTCTCATAACCTTTGAACATGGTAAGGTCTAAAGTGATGGCGCAGGCATCAGGATGGGTCTGGTGCACTGGCTCTCACCATCACTGGAATGCAACGGAATTAGACAAATGTGCCCACTGGGGCATGTAGCCAATCGGGACGAACCAGTGTTGCAAGTCGATGGCCTGTGTTATTGGAGCTGCTCTCGGTGCCTTATATGGCACACTTGTTCTTCAGATGTGCCTTCAACGGCAATATGCTGCAATATTTTATATCAATATTTTTTTTCAATACAAATTACACCTTCTCAGTCAAAACTAAAACTATGCAGACAGCTAAGGAAATATACCTGAAATGTGACAAGCATCAATGAAACCCGGGAATATTGTAGAGCCATGCTTTCTGTAGGATTCTGTAGGAGTGTTGGCATACAAGATTTTGTGAAAAAAAACTTTTGTGAAAACAAAGTATAAGAAAAGTCGGACGCCCACTGGGAACTTAATAAAGGAATGAACACATTTTTCATCTTGTTAATGTCGGTATATATATATATATATATATATATATATATATATATAATGATGATGTTTATTTTTAAATATGACGAAGTACACATGCACAGAGCCAAGCTCAATGAAAACACACACGCACAAGCTACCGCTGACCAATGTATATTGCGCTCAAAACCGCTATCTTCCAACTACGATGGAGCGCGAGCGCGAGGAGCCGAAAGAGGGTGAGAAAAATAGTGTGAGAGTCCCCACAGCCCTGGGAAAAGACAGATAAAGCAGCCAGTGGCCCGAACTCTAGGTCATTTGTCAAGAAAGGAAATGGAGAAAGAGTGAGAGAAGGAGAACCGGGCATAGCCATGAGAAAGAAAAAAAAAAACTAACTCAGAAAATCCCCCTCCTCTATAGAAAAAGCAACATCTCTACCAGATTATGATGGAGAGAGATGGGTGGGAGCAAGAGAGAGCATGAGAGAGTTAGGGACCATGAGAGAGAGAGATCACGGGAGAGTGAGAGTGTCCTGGGAGTAGACCCTCCCCAGTGTCCTGCCAGGGTGCTGCCCTCTCCCTTGACCCCATGTCTTCTATATCGCACCACCCAGCAGTGTGGTTGTTCCAAACATCTTTCCCACTGAGTTAATCTAGTCATGTTTATTTTATATAACATTTTAATATTTCGTTATCTCATTCAATATATACGTTAGCAATGTCAATTATTAATAAGAATCAATTAGCCAATACGATTTAATCAAATAATTTTCTTCAATCAAACCTTTTTTCAAATAATTTTTTTTGGAGTGCCATTTTTCAATTTTATTGACAGACCCCCAGCACACTTATGTTAGTGAGGGGAAGTGATATCAGTGAACTCAAGCCACAGGCACAAGACTGGTATGTGGGCTCCTTGCAGCAGTTTAATCGACTGTGTCATAGAGCCAGCACTACTACGATACATTTCAGAATCACAATCGCTTTTATTGCCAGTCATGCATAAACACACATTGACTTCGGACATTTGGTATACACATAGTAAATATAACATAGTAAAACAAGCCAAAATAACACTGTGAGCAAACACTACAGTAAAAAATACCAGCATGGTAGAAAAGATATATAAAAATGCCACTGTCATAAATATATAATAGCATGATAATCGAACAATGCACTAGTCAAATCTTGACATCCATCATATACATACATTCCCTGGTTTTACTTCCAGCTAGACTCCCTGAAGAGGTGCTCTCACTCATCAGCTGATTGGCCTGGCTGAGGAGCTAGTTAGAATTAGCTGGATTGGTGAATCGTCGAGACAAATCTGTGTTATGGATTTTACTCCAGAAGCTGGACTGAGTAATTGTCATTGTAGCCCTTAACCTTTGAGGAAGGATGAGAAATCCGAAAATCAATCAGTCCAAATGACTAACAGATACAGAATGTGAATTCACACTTTGGTTTTCAATAGTGGTACGACGAAATCAGAAGACCAGGTTCGACTCACAAAGAGTAAGAGGTATGGTGGAGAAAGGGAGACAATAAAACACAGTCTTTGATCACCAACTTGTTTTATTTGGCTGGCGATCTTTTTATGGGTTTTTATGGCCGGAACTTTGACGTCAGTTCGGCTGTTTTTTTGTAGAATGTTTTTTGTTATATATAATAAAGAAACAATTTGTACACAACACATTTAGATGGCCCAGTGACCAGATCCAAAAGAAAAGAAAATCACCCGGGTAAACCAAGCAATAAAGGTCCAACCTATCCTGATCCCTTCTGTAATGTTTACTGTCACTTGTGACTTCTGAATAAACAGTTCTGTTCAAGTTCTTGGAGGAAGAACGCTCTCAAGCGCTCTTACTGTATCAATGTCTCTTTCTCCGAATGAGAGGAAAATCAGTCTCTCAAGGATACAATTTCTGGTTCTCGTGGTTCAATCTGGGTTTGTATGGGTGGCTCGCCACCTCCGGAAGCCTGCTCACTACTGCGTCGTAGATCACAGCACCCCGAAGGAAATCAAGTTGTCTCTGGAATTCACCAACATGCACAAAAAACCCGGCCAGAATCTGTTCTTCAAACTGCCTAGCAGTATCTTCTCCGGGCGATACCGCCGTACAGCACCAATCGTCGCGTCCGCTTCAATGTGTTGTCCAGAGGCACGCGATTCTCCAACCGCATAAATGATTACTTTAAATGTTCCAAACTCATAAATCAATGACTCGACCGAGAAGGATGAGCACGTCCGCTCACCGCGATGTCCGGATCAAAAAAGCCGATGCGCGCTCCCGCGCCGACGCATGCGCGCTCCGCTCATTAGGGTAATAGTGGCTTCTGATTGCCGATAATGGATTAATAATTTAATATTGGTCCCGATGTCATTGTCACAATCATTTTCCTACAAAATAAACGTCATCACACAAAAATACATTTGAACCAAAAAACATATTAATTTTACTGGGTGTTCATAACCTGGGTTACACCATACTGGAATGTTTATTATGGAACAGCTAGTTATACAAAAATAGACCTTAAAACATGCCTTCATCTTCAATCATATTACTTGTGTCAGATGTATATTTTATGATTTGAGGCTGGATTATGCATTTCAATAGCAGTCACTCTTACTGTAAATGCATTGCTCTACACATATCAACTTATGGGTCTCGTTCTTGGCCAGTCAGCCACTGCCAAAATGAATGAAATGAACAGCCTGAAAACGACAATTCGAACTAATAAATTGAAATCCTCCCATGAGTGGTTGGTTCTATGTTAGGGAACCCATGATCTGTTGCATTAGCAAGACAAACTTGCCTTTCAGTCTTGAACCACCGGGCCGCCCCATTACACCATGAGATCCCCTTTTCCAGCTTTGCCGATTAAAGGGTTTTAGTGCAATGGCGTTGTGGTAAAGTTAATCAAATTAGACGTCTTTAGGCTCTAGAATTGGTGGTTGCAACTACCTGCCTATCCACCTATAAACCTAACTCAACTAATGGCGCCAGGCTTGTTATGTGCCCAGCTGTCCCCCCATGGCTCTCTGCGCTCGGCGTTTCGACGGCCCGACCCTCGGATGAACTTGAATCCTCTCGTCTCCCCACGGCCCCATTTTCATTAATGCCGCACTGTGAGTCATGAGCCCCCCATCTTAGGCGTCCTTTCCAATAAACAACCGGGGCGGCTGTGTGGGAGACAGCCACGGGTACCACCGCTGCTCGCACCGGGCCGGAATACCTTCATTTGTTCGAGGACGAGAGGCGGGGAGAGGTGGAGGTGGGCAGGTGGGGGGGGGCAGGTTCGAGAGGGGAGGTTAACACAATGTTTACACAACCACACAACAGTTGACTCACAGACGTGAGCAAGCTCATAAAAAGCGCTTTGCACAAATACACACGCACACACACCCGCGGAGGACGTGCCATGCTGAACTTTGCGCAGGTGCCGTTTATGTGGTGCGACCGGGAGATGTTTGGCCTGTTATGAAGTCGAGTGCCTTAGACAGTGACTGATTCGACTTAATTAAAGTCTCTTGTGCGCAACGCGTCGCCATCTGCGTGGATGTAACACCTCCTAACTTCACCCCCCTCCCCCCACAAAAAAACAGTATTTTCCACCTGACTGGATTTACATTACACATCTTAGGGGAGTGTCGCAGTGGATCATTTTGGATGTTAGTCAGAGTGTTCTAAATGGGCAAGACCTTTACGCGGCAGCCTTTCATCACGCTAGGTGTTAAACACAGAACAACACTGTGAGCAACGTGGCCTTTGTTTGTCAGAGCAACTAACCAAACATCACACAAAAAGACAATCATTGCATTACCTTATATTACAGTCATTTGGCCCACGCCTTAAGCCACGGTTTCCCAAACTGTGGCGGCAGGCTGCTGCTGCCAGCCAGCCATCTGTTAGTGGCTGCCAGTCCAGTCATACCCAAGACTTTGAACATGTCTTCACTACAGGTTGGTTAGGGGTTTGTATGAAATTCTAAAGGAATGTGCTTTTCTCTAAAATTGGGCACATTAGATATGGATTCATCCTGGTTGTGTTTACTGACCTCAAAGTGATTTTGTGTGGTCCAGATTGTTCTGTTGATTGCAAGCTGACTGTTTGTTAATATACCACACTGGGGGCACGGATTAACAGAGTGACAGCAAATACACTGGACTTATGGAAAGGAGCTGCAGGTGCTATAACGGAAGAGCTGAAATAGAAACACTGACAGAACACTGAAAAACCACTGGGGGGGGAGGGGCCATGGGATTGGGTTTATAATGTGAATGACTTTGCAACTGTGATTGGTCTGTAAAATGAAAAATAAAAAAAATGTTCACACAAAAAAAAATATACCACACTGGTAGGCAGTACAAAGTAAATTAAATTAGTTACTTATGTGCTTCATCTATATATATTTTTTTTTTTTTCAAAATCTGAGCACTGGATGATTTCAGTCACTGAGTACAGACCCAAGTAATTCAGTATCCTATTCACTTCTGCACTCTCCCTTTTCTAATAAAAGTTCCAATTTTATTTAATAAATATGTTAATATTAATTGATTTAATAATCTGTCAAAATACTGGATCATCGATCAAAATAATAGTTCATTGCAGCACTAATAACTTTGAAACAATGAGTGCTACTCTCTGGTGGCGTTGAGATCTATCCCACGATTCTCTGAGCTAACTTCAGAAAATCCTCTTGGGTCATCTTTAATTGCGTTATAATTCAGGTGACGACATACATTTCCCCCCCAACACCTCTGACTCCCTTGCATGCCTGGGGCTGCTCATTTTAGATCCAATTATCTTTCCTCGGAGGTACCTCAACACTCACCAGGCAGTCTCCATATGTTTGGGTCTTTGATTACATTGAGGAACCATTTGCCACCCTACTCCCCACCAGACCATCTACCATTTCCTTCACACTATCCATTCTTTTCCATGCAGAAGAGGTGTGTGTGTGTGTGTGTGTGTGTGTGAGAGATGTGTGTGCCTGTGTGCCGCGAGTTTGTGTGTCTGTGTGTGTGCCGATGAACAATTTGGTTTAGGCAGACCCAAGCAGATAATGGACTCTGGAGGCTACAGACAGTAGTGTAATGGAGACAGATAGCCACGCTTCACTGTAAACACCTGTCCATAGACAGTGATTCATAATACACACACACTCTGGAGGAGCCAGGCCTAAAGCATACTCTAGTGCTTTGTAACAATATCCTCACTATATCTTGCTTCAGCTGTATATTACAAATGGTGTGTTCACTCGGGGTGTGTTCAGACATCATTACCACTACTTAGCATCAATTAGTGTTTATGACCGCAGGCAAGAAAGGTGGCATACAGATCTACATGTAGTGATTCAGTGTTTCCATTCAAGGAGTCAACAAGCAGCACGAGGACTAGGTGCAAACTAACATTTAGTTTTTATTATAGCTTTTTTTTTGTGTAATTTTGTTGGTGCAACTGTATTTTTGTCATTTTTATTGACTGTGTTTGTGTGAAGAGGGTGGTGAGAGAGTGGGGACTAGCAGAACTGCAGTGTATAACCGTGAGCGGAGGCCATCCCCATGGCGCTGTTTGTGTAGTGAACACAGGCACAGGACATATGTGTTTGGATGGATTTGTTCAGGGGCCTAACCCACTACGCCACAGAGCCAGCCCTAGTCCGTTTTAATCAAACCATGATACAGTTTACCATACCACCTAGTACAGTTAATAAGTGGAATGCATTTCGAAACGAAATGAGTCCCCTCCATCTACTACAGTTAGATTGTACTGAGAACGCAATATCAACCAAATCTGACTTTACTAATAGGGTTGTCAAGATATAACTAGACCTGAGTTGGAAGGCGAATCTCAGCAGGTCGGTCATGTGACGCTGCTGCTCGCATTGCAATTTAGAGTCGCATTGCAATTTAGAGTCTCTAATTGTTTTTGATGCCAATACCGGAGCAGGATTAATGCCAAAACGGTATTCATGTGTACAGAAAACATGAACAAGCAGTTTGTTTTTCCTTTTTTTTACCTGCGCCGGGGCGGAGCCGCGTTGGTTTGTTCCCTGGATAATTGAAAAAGTTGAGCATGGATCCGGATGAAATTTTGCAAAGTTGTTGGAAATGACGAACGAAAGAAGTGTTTAAATGTTGCTGCATTTCTGTAGCCTATAAGTAACATAATAGTCATACTTTATTATTATTAACAGGTGAACAATCCCCGTTCTCCGTAGTGACGTCATACCGTGTGGCCGCGACTCCCATGCCTGCACCAAGCAACATAATCATACTTACTCGCCATACACCTACATACACCTAAAGTTCCTTCCCTGGTTAGTGCTTAGTGGTTAGAGGTTAGTTAGCTTTCTAACTATCACCATTACGTCTAGCGATGTGCGATGTGTGGACATTCCATTGGTTCTGGCTTGCCAGGCTACTACTATAGGAGCACTTGCATTGATAATGGCTTGCCACACATACTGCTAGCACTAAAAGTACTATTTTTTTGTACCACTACGGCACAGGTTTGCAATCTCGAGTCCTTCTAGTTTTTACATCTGTTTCTGTGTGGGGCTGGTGGTTCACACATACATACATATTTTTTGGTATAACTGAGACCAATAATCACAGGTCTGAAGTGTGGTCAAGGGGAGGCCTCTGTTGTTGTAGCGAGTTAGAAACAGTGTTAATACTACATAGGTTGTCTCACGTCTCGCACACCGACAGGAGGGATGGGTACCCAGACTGATTTCCCCCTCTCTTTCAAACAACCCGCGGCAGCCACCAGCCGCCGTGCCAAACCCTATAAAGTTTGCTGCAGAAAATTGGCCAGCAGTTATACAGCTTTATTCCTGAACCTAGAATTTAGACAGGGGTTCACAATGTCAGCCCGCAGTCTCGCACCCCACCTCTGCAAGTTCTAGAGAACCGTATTTTTGTTGATCTTCAATTTGAGGGTGTGTGTGCGCACCAAGGAGTCTGTCCGGTAGGAGCGACGCAGGGCATACTTACAAGTGCCGGCAATTTGCTGTTTTTCACAGCTATACTTTGCTGCCACTCTCTGTAGTAGAAACATTTTGTGGTCGTTTTGTGAATTCAAAGCGTTGTGTTGTTTTAATGCATTTTTTTTTCTTCTGCGGTTCAAATGCACGCACCGTTTGATTCTCCCGGCTTGCCTTCTAATGTGTCCATCCTTCATGTGTGACACGTGGGGTGATTATTTGTTGTGCTTTGCAGTAGCCCCGACGCTGGACAGCACGGGTCGCTCGTCCACATAATTTCCCCCTCGGAGAAAACCTTCCAATGTAAAATAACGGCTTTGGTGTTTTTCTTTCCTATTTTTGGGCACGGGAAAACCGAAGCGCAATTACGCATTGGACGTCCAGCTTTCTCTCCCTCTCTCCCTCTCTGTTCTCTGTGCTACCATAGCATGGAATTTAATTGTGTTTTGACAAGTCTTTTCCACTGCCGGTCCAATTACAGCCTCTCGTTGGGTTGGTAATGATAGTTGTTAATGGGGTGAAAAATGGCTGCTGCATCTCTTGACAGAAACCATAAGCACTGAGACTCAGAGGAAGGAGGAGGATTGTGTGTGTCTGTGTGTGCGCGCAAGTGCGTAACGTTGTGGGGGGGGGGGGTGGAGAGCAACGCAAACCTTTCCTTTTGCTGCTTTTTTTGGTGCTGGGCTAACTTTCTGAAACACTTTTTACGGTGCCGCGTGCGGACAGCCGGCCGCCTGTCATCTCCCCATTACCTTCTTTATGGACAGTCGTCCTGCATCGCGGTGGGTAAAAGCTGTAAGACAGTGGCCGCTAAATAATTTGCGTCTGTCCAAAACATAACCATCATTTTTACAGTGCCTGAGTAATTATACGGTACCTATGGTGCGTGTAATGCACCCAATCAAACAAATTGTTCTCAATGGTTCATTCGTACCATAAGACAGCTTCAGGAGAGGATAGCCTGCCATTGGGGTCAATTCAGGTTCATCGTCTCATTCACTCACTTTGCAATGAATGAAAAACAGGAGCCAGTATGTATCAGAATTAACCCGGTTTTATTAAAAACATGTTCTAGGCTATGAAAGCAGCCTGCTCTGGAATTTTTGTAAAACCGGCGTGAATGACCTGCTTAGTCAAGTGTCGATCGCCGTTAAACGACAAGAAGAAGAAGTAGTTAACCTGCTCCAGTCAGTGCCAGTGGCCGAGGCACTGGCCCACGATTTGGAGTTGCCCCCCAGACGCTGCACTGCGGCCACCCACCACTCCTCAGGGATGGGTTAAATGCGGAGGAAGAATTTCACTGTACATGTATGTATGTGTGATGAAATTAAGTAGCTTATCTTATCTATCTTAAATATTATGTGAATTTAAATTCCCTGTCTTTTGTGCATTGCACAACAGACACCTAACATTTTCAATTGACTTGCAGGGCACTAGTCTACATTTACATCATATTATGCTTGATTGCACAAGAAAGGTTCATCAATTTTTTTAATCCATTGTATTGGTTGGGCGCTAGAATGACTAAAAGTAAATACATGATTATATATGAAACTGGTTTTGGACAAAAGTGTGTTGGCAGTAGTGGCATCATTAGAATACCGTTCAATTTTGTTCATTTGAATTCAGTATTTTTTGTCTCACTTTTCAGGCTATAGTACCCCTGCTACAGTACCCGTGCAATTAGAATTATTTTAACACCCTTTCTGGGGGCTTTTGGGTGACAAATTGATTTGGATCTGCATAAAAGAATGTTTCTGATAGATTTAATAGGAATTGATATATCTTGCGACTACCATTTTTGGTGCGTCGTAATCCCAATTTTGCAGTGTTTAAAGTTCAGCCATCATGTCCCCTACCAGTGGAAGCGGGACATCCCCAGCATTAAAATAGCCAGGAGCCGTTGGTAGCTGGGGTCCTCACTAGTGCACCAGAGGGCCATGGGAACCACATAGACGGACCCATCACATAGTGCCGTCAAAATTCTCACGCCCCCCACTCCTCCATCTCACTGCCTCTCTCTCGTTCTTTTCCTTCCTCTCTCTGCTCTCTTCACCTTCCCACTCTGGTTGATTCACCGCCCCCCCCCACCCCCTCTCTCCATCCATCTCTGGCCATTTTTATTATTTTGAGGGCAGCATATCGATCGCCTGCTTCCCAAACATTTTTTACCCACAACATAAACACAACGTCTCTCTACCCCTCTCCCTCTCTTGTCCCCTTCCCTCGTTCCCCGAGGAGGGCTGCTGTTTGGCTGCAAGTGTTGCAGCGATCATTTATGACCCTTTTTTTTCCCCACTTATTTTTTGCATTTATTATTTATAATTTATTTTTAGCTTCTCTTTTTAACTTCTAGTCACAGTCCTTCTTTGCATGCACTCGGGGGAGGCGCCGTATTGAGAAAGGAGACTGTCTTTGAGCACAGCAGTGTATGGCTGGGTGGACTTGGCTGGGGTTGGACTGCGGGGGTCAAACTGTGACATGAGTGTCACCAGTGAGTGGGAGACATGGTGGGAAGGCCGGCTTTAGACCCACTGTATGTCCTATTATTACACCCCGCACTGTGCGACAATGCTGACCAGAGAGGACCCTCATACACACACACACACACACACACACACACACACACACACACACACACAAACACACACACAGTACACACATACACAAACAGATATTTTATATATTTGACATACGCAAACAGATTCTCTTTTCTCAACGTTGTAACGAATGCTTTGTTAAATGATTAATCGGCCAATTTTACAGTGTTCGGAACAATAATAAAACTGAAACGTTCTTTTTGAAGTCGCTTGTTGTGGACTGTGCACTAACATTTCCATTTTAGAATTGGCATGTAAGAGCCTATTTTCTGTGGTGGCTTATTACATTGGGTTTTCACCCAAATTTTGTTGTTATCGTTATTGTATTATTTGTGTTGCTTTGAGGCTAAACAGTGTTCATTTATCTTAGTAAATGGGGGTGGGGGTCGTCATAATACTAGACTGGTTGTACGCCTATCTCACAGCCACACGACCAAAACCATGTAACATATACATATACCAGCTTCACGTAGGTTTGTTATTAAATGTTGGTGTTAGCTGGTGACATCATTTGCACTTGATTTTGCCCCAGAGGAGCTCTGAGAGTGGCGGTGAGAAAAGTGTGTGTGCGGGGAAGTGCTTATGTAAACATACTGTGAGACGGGGGAAATCGTACAAGACTCTTAATTGCAATGCAAATGTTTTATTAACAATCTGAGGATGTAAATACATTTACAATAAATATGAGCATTCATTGACTATTATAGTAAAAAAAAAAAACAAACGGTAGTACTCGGTAACGGCAATAGGGTTGAAAATGTTAATAATCCGTTACAGCCTCAATTTACTCATTGAAAATTGTAATCCGTAACGTAATCCTGTTACCCAATTTTAAAAGTAACGTAACGGATTACTTTTGGATTACTTTCAAATAGATTCAATAAAATCAAGTCAATTTAACTCTTTTAAATGTACATAAAT
>OMKY01214620.1:0-11540 GCA_900302395.1 Bregmaceros cantori | reverse complement strand
TTAATTACAATTTAAAATTGCATTTCAATGTAAATGAAATGTACTTAGACAGATTGATTATATTATGAATTCATTTTTAATTACTTTACAAATTTTAGAATGACATTTTAATTTTAATTACGGCATTTTTCACCCCTACCAAATGGCGTGCACTATATGGGGGATAGGGAGCGATTTCGGACAAAGCCAAAGATTACGTTTAGGAGACACACACCGTCTCTCCAGGTGTCCAGTGCAGCTTGTGAGCGACGTCCACTCCAGGAAGACTGCTGTACATGATGACAGACGACACAAACACTGGACTCTGTTAAGGACACACCTGGTGCATGATGCAGAAAAAACATACTATAGCTGTCAGTACTAACTTCCAGATTCAAACAAAGGTTGACTTTTTTAAAATGAATGCAGCGTGCTGGCTCTGTGGCACAGCCGGTAAGACACCCACATCCAGCACAAATGCCTGCCCTGCCCCTTGGCGACATTTCTGCAAGGTCTCCCCCCCATTCTCTCATCCCACTTTCACACTAACTACTGTCAATAAAATGGGAAAACGGCATAGATCAATCATTTATTTAACGGCAATTCAATCATTTTGTCTAGCACCACTGCGTTCTATGCCCCACAAACGCATGATTGAATAATCTGCGCAACCCGTTCCATTTACTCATTCAAGTTGGAATTGCCATTACCACAACGGTGAGTAACTTCAAGTCAGATTTTGCCTGTATTTCATCAATATTTCTGTATAACAAATCATTATTAACATTCCCTAGTGTTTATGCAGAAAATATATTTAGATTTATTAACAATTTTAGAATTATCCATTTAAATGTTAAATAACAGAATTTTGAAACGTGTGTTTTGCGTGACAAATTCATCCACTTTCGTCCACTACGATCACTTTATACAGGGAAATATAGACACAGGAAATGCGTTACACCCGGCGGGACAAATGTCAGCCCCCTGTATTTTGCGGGAAAACTCTATACATGCCACTTGTGGTTGTGTTGCCGCTGCGTTGACTGCATTCCTTGTGTGGGAGCAATCGGCGAAGCGGATAAAATAATGGTTAATCGGTCACAAAGCCAGCTCAAGCACATTTCAAAACAGTGTGGGTTTTGCCCTATGTATTCAGCCACTTCGCTCCGCTCCAATGGTCTACACAGGATGATATACAAACATCAAAGTGCCTATCATCAGGGCGGGACGAGATGGATGCATATAATTATTTCACCCCAAACTTGTCTTGCATATCTACAGTTTTGACGGCATAGTGTGTTTGGAAGCCAGCTCTTCAAGGATACTGCTGATGATGCTAGCCATGGTCCATGAACAGTGAGCCAGGCGGACCCAGAACATGGTCCGGCTGTGCAGATGAGGCTGCATGCGATAGGACAGCACAGTCTGCGTCATCACATAGACTCCGCCCACCCCCAGACTCAGCACCGCCCCCAGGATGTGGACCGGAAACAGCGCCGTTTTCTGCAATAGACAAATCATGGCGGCAATATAACGGCAATATCCTCAAAATGTGTCATGCAATTGCCAGTAAAGAGAGATGGCAATTCGCGCCCCAGAAAGTAAAAGTACCCAGGCTACACAAACACCATAATAAATAATAATAAACAAACACCAAATCCTAAGTGTAATGGGTGTGCAATGAATGATAACAGGGGGAGCTGGAGCTCAAACATCACACACAACCCAACCGGCCAATCAGAGAGAGGGTGGGAATTCACACAATGCAGGAGTATAGCAACGGGAGTTGCTATGGGAGAGAGTTGAGCACCCTGAGTATCCAGACAGTACATAGGTAGGATTTCATATAACAGTCGATTGAGAGAGGAATAAGTAAAATATAGGAAAAAAAATGCACATCACAACTAGGGCTCCGAACCGGTTCAGGGAATGAAAACGAAGACCGAAAACGAACAGAATTCAACAGAATCTATGGGGAGCGGAAACAGAAACAAAAAAAAGATTTCTTCAACTGTTCTGGAACAGAAATGGAACATTATGAAATACACAAACCGGTTAAAAGCGTTTTTTTTCTGTTCTCTATATATATGAACATTTCTAATGTCTGGGAGAATATTTCCAGTTGTGCATCCATCCAACTTTCACTGTCAGTCGTCAAGCCCCATGCATCTGGGGCTTCATCTTGTGGACAGACGAGGAAGCAATTGTAATGCCGTTTTAAACCCGGTTTTCACGTTAATACAGTTGCAGTGAAGTTTGAAAGTCCACCAAATAAATAATTTTGTATAAACTATATCTAAACTTAACATTGCATAATATAACAAACTTTAAGAACGAACAAAATGTTTGCGTTCCGAACCGGTTCAGGACCGATATTTTGGTGGCGGAACGGTTCAGAAAACGTTAAACATAGGCCTTCCTGAATCGTTCAGAACGTATTTCCGTTTTCAAGCCCTGATCACAAGTCACTGTTGTTAGCTTACTTGGAAATTGGCCACCACACACATTCCCAGGGAGCTGAGGAGTCCCAACAGCAGACCCAGCCAGTTCAGTCTAATCTGACCCACGTCGTGAGGACTCAGCAAGGTTTGAACCTGCTTGTAGCGCACATAGGTAGTAGCGATACCTGGATGAACACACCACACACACTTTACAGACTGCACCAAGCTGTAGGGTCACAGATAACATGCCATGTGTGTGGGTGTGTTACCAAGGAACGCTGTCACATCCAACATCAGGCCAAACACACATCTCTCTGGGGCGATCGTTCCTGTGTCACTGTTACACACACACACACACACACACACACAAAGCCAGAGTTGGGAAGGGGTTACTTTAAAGGGTGAATTAAAAACATTGAGAATCACAAAAAGTTATTTCTTGAAACAATTTTCCTAAACATTGTTTCCTAATTGTAATCGAAAAGTAATTCAGAGATGGCAAATCCAGTTACAGGAAGTAAAAGAAAAACAATGTTTTGTTCTGCCTGTGGATTGCAAAAAGGTGTTGTCTCTTCTGCAGAAAACCTTCTTCTTCTTTTGTTTGACTGAAGGAGCGGTTAGAGCTTGGCGAAGTGGACCAAAATCCATATTGCGGTATACCGTGCAGCTCATGTTGATTAGTTCATTGTAGTATTTAAAAGACACACACATGCAACTCCATGTACTTTCAGCACCATGGGCAGCTACTGAACTAAGCTGTCCAGTTCAGGGTCCTCTGAACAACTTATTAGCAGTTCAAGGGCTCCCCAAGGTAGACAGAGTGAGTGCACACCTAGGAGCAAGATGAGGATTTATCGAGTCAAGTTTCCTCTAAGCAGAGAATGGATCAAGAAAGCGGCAAGATACTTCTGAAACATTGCGGCGTGCGACACCTGTTGACTTCATCAACATGTGGACAATGAATTACGACTCCATGCAAAGCCAACACACCTGATATAGGGTACCAGAGGGTCCACGTGCCTGAGTGTGACAGCAGTGATGTAGGCAAAGATGAATGTAGCTGATGTCCACACCACCAAGGCAATGGGCAAGATGCTGAGGCCCTGCGGCCAGCACATGGTGAGGGACAAGTGTCTGCCACCAACATGAATACTGGTCAATAATTGTCATTTCAACCAGTTGTTATTCACACGTGGTAGTATGGCATGTCTGGAGATAGTGAATGAAGTCCTTCATGTATTAGGCGAACGTGAACGAGATTTTTCTTGATGAATGTATAATTGTGAATGCACTCTTTTTTTGAGGTTATTGAACAACGAGGACAAATGAATTATATAACACTTTTAAACAGACAATGTAATGTGCAACTAACGATTATTTTCATAGTTGATTCGTTGATTAATCGGCTGGATATTTTTTCTTCTGAAAAATTCCCAAAATATTCACGGCAAGCAACAATTCAATCAAGAGATCTTGTTAACTTGAAATATTGTCTGATTCGGCTAGTCTCACACATCAAACGTACCAAAACCACAACAACTAAAATGTTTTTTTCATATTCATGTGTTTTATCCATTATCTCAATTTCATATTTCATACTCTAAAATTATTAATTAATAATCGTGTAAGCACAAAACTTCTGGCAGTAACAATGATTCAATTCCTGGGCGAGTATCGATTATTAGATTAGTTGCCGATTAATTTAACATCGATTAATCGACTGATCGTTGCAGCCCTATCAGGTCAGAAACCATAAAACCTCCAATTTAAGACTGCGTGCGGTCCATTCCTGGAGCAGAGCGAAGCGATTAAAGCATTAAGCAATAAACGAAACCAAAAGGAGAGGACCGTTTCAAAGTTCCGCATCAAGTACGTTCAGTTTCAGCAGATACTACGTAGAGCGAGACTACGCAGATATTAAATATCTCGGATTGACGTGTGCAGCAAATACACCTATTAGTTGCATTATTATATGCAGCTTTCTAAACTACAACGCACCGTTTATTCCATGAAATTGCTTTGATGGCTTTGATGTCCGCGTCTTCTTCAGTGGAGTTCATCAGCTGACATCAGTTAGCGGTTATTAGCTACTTGCGCCTCCTAGAGGCGTAAAGGCGACACAACGCTTGGAACAGGTACCTCGCCATCAGGGAAAATGCTCGTCCGTTTAGCCTTTAATTCACAGTTATCGCCAACTTTAATTCATAATTTAAATGAAAATACGAGCATACAATTGAACTGCAAAGGAAAAAAGTTGGAAGGTGTGGTGCGGCGAGCATCCAAAGTCACTGGATGCAGCCTGGTCACACTTCTCACACTAGAATAATCAAGAAGGTCAAAAAATCATGACCGACAACTCCCGCCCCGCTCTCTATCCCTTCAATCTCCTCCCATCTGGTAGGAGATACATAAGTATCAAAAGCTCAACATCTCGCTTCAAAAACTGCACTTACGCAGTCAGCTATTAAGACACTTGAACTTGACTTGCTAGGTTACTGTGGAGTTGATATTCATATATTGCCTTATATATGCACATGGCACTTTAAACACTGCATGCACTTCCCCTGTGCTGCTGGCTCTTACGCTATTCTGTCCTATGTCATTGTACTGTATCTGCAATGCTTTGTATTATGTGGTCTTGTCTTGTCTGTACATGTCGAGTACAAACCAATGCCTATTCCCATCACTTGTTGAAATGGCAAACTCTTGGAACTTGCAACTGGAGTAAACAAATTATAGATTTGTTGAACTCATTTCAACCATTAAACTCGTGTTAGCTGTTCAAATGGAAGTAGTCACACAATGTTTCATTTACAACTTTAAGAAATGTCAGTAATGCATAAAAAGTACTTTGTGCAGCTTTTGGGATGAAAATCCATACCACAGATTAACTTCAACCATCAACAATGTCGGCTGGTTTAGCCAGTTTAATCAGCTGATGAGCCTGTTCACCTGTTCATATTGGCCAGCTGGAAGCAAAACCTGGCTGAACGTACTTTTCGCAATACTTTAAACAACTGTGAAAGGTGTCCAGGCCCAACCCCCAGGGGAAAAAAACAAATCAAATGCAAGAGTGTAAAGGACATTTTAATCCATTCTTATAAACCCATGTCTTCTTTTAGCAGCATAACCACATGGTCTTGAGGTATTTTTAATCCATACATTGAAACCGCCCAGACACAAACACACTCACTCACACACACACACACAGCCATACATGTATGATTGACACCAGAGATCACATGATTCACATTACAAACGCTGTGCACAGCCAGCGAAACGGTCCCTCTGTTCCCTATGGTGCATTCACAACCGCCATTTCTGAGCTTGCATACTCTGGAGCAAGAAGGCACTTTCCAGAATTCAGTAATCTAGAAGCCACAAAGGGCATGCTTACGCGTCACTTATGAAACCCTAATTACACCTGAACAAACTGTGGCAAACGTCCCTTTTTTTGAGTGGATGTCGATGCAGAATATATTCCGAGATGCATCTTACGACCCGGTTGGAAAATCATGACACATGTATTGAAGACAAGCTGGCATGACACTCGGGAATCGAATAACGATGACAAATGTTTTTGGCTTGAGAAAAGAAAAACCCCTAAAAACACCTTTCATCGCAACAGAGTAAGACATGCCAGCGCCCTTATAGGGGTTAGTTAACATCTGGACAGCATTGTCATAATAGAGCTTCTGGAAAGGTACCCCCAACGCAATTCAATACTGAATACACACAAAATCCAACAGGGATAAACATTTTGAAAAAGATCCCACCGAAAATTCATGCAGAAATACTTTCTTCCTAGAGTGTGTGCGTTTGGTAGCATAGTTTAGCCAGACGGACCCAAGCGGCCGTGGTGAAGGTGGAAGTGCAACTCCAAAAAAACAAAAAAACAAACAAAAATGCTGTAACAACTGCCAAGTCAAGTATAAACAGGGAAAATCAGGAAGTGTTTAGTTTCTTCGATCTTCACCTCCGTTTGGGTACATAGAGCTATGCTAACAAAGTAGCGCTTCACTCACAAATAATGCATCAAGGAAGAACACACAATGGTATGAATTTTCGTTGGCATTTTCCTTTTACAGCTATAATAATTAAATAATAGCTTAACACCATACAGATATTGAAAGTTCTTAGCCCACAGGTTTTTGGACTGCTGATCAGAATGCTCTCACGCATGATTTTTGCATTGCAGCACCGCTGTCCACAGCAAGAATCTATGGTGCCGTACCCTTTCTCTAAATGCACCCAAGCTGGTGTACTAAGAAAGTACTTGGTGTGAGAATCCAGTTCACACTGGATCCTTCAGTAACAAGCGTGCCTTTTGCAACTGCACAGGTATCGGTGGCATCTACAAGGCACCTAGCACCGGACAGACAAGATGCGGTCCACAGGCCAAATGCGGTTACTTTAAAATCCGGCGCCCTGTACTTGCCCAAGTGGATACATAAAAACCACATTAATTTCCGCTTTTACACCCTTGTTTTTCTAATAAAGCCCAATTCCCATTGAATTACGTGGGGACCTCTGGTAATTTGCAATTACCCCCTGATTTCTGTTTTATTTTGTTGCACATTCTGACAGGATTAGTAAAAGCCTGTCTCAACTTAAAAGACATGATGATGCAGGTGTCGTATTTTTGCTTGCCCACACAAACAGACTTCACTCACACACACGCCAATGTGCGGGTGTACTAACAAAGTTCAACACATTCAGAATTCAAAACTTTGTGGCGTTTTGCAGAATCACAGTAGTCAACTCGCAGTGGAATTATTACTTCGCAAATCACTGACATTGCACATTCGCAGATCAAATGAAACTGAGACGACCTCCGCAATTATTCCAAATTACTAGGGGTCCATGAGTAATAAAAGTCCAGTGCGAATTGGGCTTAAGTGGCGCCCTAATTTGTGTGGGGTAAGACCGTTTCCTATGTTGAAAGCAGAAAGTGATTCCCATTGATCCTTTTCCAATTTCCATACTGTTGATTCCTTACTTCCTAGTTTGCACTTATACATCTTCAGGTTTGATAAATGACTTTGCATATCCGAATGCTCTTGGCTCAGCCCATCCTTCAAAATTGTATAGCCCATTGTGGCCTGCAAGGCAAAAACGTTTGCCCAGCCCTGATCTAATCTCATCCAGACCCTCCAGAAAAAGTCTCCGATAGCAGAATTCATTGTTCATGCATTAAAAAAAAAAAAAGCAAATACTGCAGATTTGCTGCAAAAAATTCTACCAAAAATGCCTGCTGGTGACTCACCTCTCACCAATAGGAAATCAAGTAACACTAGAAGTTTTTGTCTTTACACAATTTCTGCACATTCAGATAGTCAGTGCAATCTCTGGTTTCCTGTAGTTAGTCCACATAGAAAATGGCACAAAGAAAGACGAAAATGACATTTTTCAACACAAGCAACAGTTACAAAAAAAAAAAACACACAATCAAGAATATCTGCCAAGAATAAATTAAAAAAATAAATTCTACTCTACTTTCTGGAGGACTTGAAAGAGACCATCCAATTCAAACTGTGCGAATGAGATTGCGATATTTGATGCAATTGAGATGCAAAATATGATTTGATTGCAATTGAATCTTGAGCTGCAACTAATGATTTTTTGATAGATTAATCGTCTGTAAATAATGGCCGATTAATTTGTTAACCTGGAATGTTAATAGTGCAAACTTTTTAATGCCTTGACATCTCCACTTATTGCAGATTGCGCACCAACATTAGCTTTTAACATTGCTTTTTTTCACCCAATCTTTCTTGTTAACTTTATTGCATTGTATCCGAGTAAATGGGTGTGGCCATGAATTGGAAACTACTGGCATTGGAAGCAATTAAACACTCCTGAGCGGAGAACAGACCAAAAAAATGTAACCATTAAACCACTGCAGATTAATCGGTTATTAGTTGGGAACTCATTGAAAAAAATGAAATAAAAATCAAGATTAATCACTTGCATCGCTAATTGTACGAGAATGGCATCGCCAAGCAACTGGAATGGTATCGGAATGAAAAGGCATCAAGCATCCCAACCTCAGACTCCAGTTTCCGACGGTGAACTTTGTCCCTTAAGAAAATAAAATGAAAGCACCATAGTTGATATGCACTGTCAACTTTAAGACTTAATTTCTCCTCCTCTGAGCAATGTTCGGAATATACAAAAAAGTGAATTTGATCAATTTGATCAGATAATTATCAGGCTTCACAGTTTGCGATCAGCACATGCCGGGTTATGCATTTGCAATACTTTTGTTCATCTTTTTAAAAATTAAAAAGGGAATTTTAGTAAACATTTGTCAGTAAACTTAAAAATCAGGCACAAATGCGGCCAATCGCAAGCCTGACTAAGTAATCGTCCAAAATGTGTTGCAAACACAAAAAGACACTGTGGTCAACTGTACATCCAAATAAAATAAAATAAAAGTTCAAGAAATTGATGTATTTCAGAAATGAAAAATTACAAAATTATAGTTAAATCATGCAATCATATCACATAAGGTACCATTTAAAGGAGATATTTCACACTTTAGACATTAGGGTGTGCAATTATCAGTAATATTCCAAGTGCATTGCATACATCTCCGAAACGGGTAAAAATGATTCATGGGAAATTCATTCGTCAATTTTCATTCAAATAAACTCAAAACAATTTATAAGTATCACTAAATGATCCACTGGGCAACTTTATGTCTTCTATATTATTTAATCATGTCAATTATTGAAATAGACAATAATGGACAGATATTTAACTGGATTAACTTTCCACCAAACAAATTTAAAAAGCCATCGTCGCCCAGCTTTAGACAGCAACAAAGTTGCCAAGTGCTACTTTAACATGGTTAATTAAACATTAAATCACCCTAGGGCCTAGGCCTACTACTACAAGTACTAATACCTACTACTAGTAGGCCTACAACTACTACAACGACAAACCCATGTCAAATAGATAATTACCAGTATTTGATTATGCAATGTTCATGTTTGCCATAATTAAAGGGAAACATTGATCATTAGACGCTGTGTAGTTGTAAAAATCTATAAATCATAAAACCCGCACTTTGGAGGGGGTTTGATCGTAATGACGGAAAATCAACGCCGAGATAACAGGTTTGTTTCTTTTGCGAAATTGACACCCCAATGCCAGAATGCAATATCCCTTTCACTCATACACACACACACACACACAATACACACACACACACTTCCAACGGCTCGTGGCTGGCTCCCCATAGTGGCTTGTAAGGCAGGTGCACGTTAGTGGTGCAGTTTTGGCTGTGGAGAACAAGAGTAACAAGTTAGCGTTTCTCACTAAACGTGCCAAGTCTCTAACACAACTCGACTAAAAACTGAAAATACCCCAAATTCTTCCCTGCTGCCATAAAGTTAGTCATCAGAAATCCTTTTACCTTTTTTTCTATTTTAGAAATGTTTTGTAACAATTCAATCACATGAATTAGTCTGGAACCATAGTGACCTGGAGATATCATCATGATGATTAAATGACTGTGTTTAAATCAATATTTAAATCAATATTTAATCAATATCAATATAAATATGTTACGAACGGAGCGAGTGGGGTGATGTGTAACTGGTCACAGACCGACATCTAGTGGTCGGATTTTGAACTGGTGTGCGTTTTGTGTGCTCGGACCTCGGTCCAGTACCAGAGTTGGCATAGGCAACAATAAGGCACCAGAAGTGACCTTAAGAACGGCGGGACAAAATGACTCCCAGTGTTTCGCACGTAACCACGTCTATAGGGGTGTCAGAATCCTATCAAATATTTCCAGTAATGTTGTTGTACCTTATGTGTGCCCATCTTCTTGTTTTTCCAGGGGTACAGACTGGAGCGGGGCGCCGAGGACGAAGCCCCCGAGGAAGAGGAGGCAGACGACGAAGGAGGGCGGGGCACCAGGGGCTTGGCGGATGGCAAGTGTTCACCATTGTTCCCCATTTTTCGCTTCTTCCCCACAACCCGAGAGTCAAGTTCCCGCCCCTCACTGTGAGAGTTTGTGGTGCCGTGCACGGCAGGGGGTGGAGATTCAGCGACAGGGGCCTGAGTGCGTTTGTATGACCAGGCAGATGCCGCGCCCGACGAAGGTGGCGTGGGGGATTCGGAGGGCGAGTGCTGTGGGCGCAGCGGGGTGCCGTTGGTCTGTCCGTGAGGGAGGGGAAGGGGATGTGAACCCTGTGGGGGGCGACCGCGGTCGTGCACTGCAAAGGAGTTCCTTTCCGGGCCCGAGCGCTCGCCATCTTGGGCAGGCGCTTTCCGCTTGCGCTGAGCGGCTGCGGACGCCTCCTCCTGGCGCTGCCGCAGCATTTGCTTGCTCGGACGCCCGACTGGATTCCGACCGCGGCCTGACGGATCAGCGGAGTCCTCTGATTGGCCTGGGGATCGATCGATCCCCCGGCTGGAGCAAGGGGAGTTTTTAAGAGAAAAGCCGATATGACTTCCTGTGCGCGACTTTGAATGCGTCGAGGTGGGCGAGGAGGAGCAGGGAGACGAGGAGACAGGACGAGGCGGAGGGTGGGTCGAGACATCCTGGGCCTGAGGTAATTTCCTGGGTGAGAGAAGAGCAATCAATTCTGGAGCTCAGTAGGATAGATTAGAGCATCTACCAGTTTAACCCTCTGATAGCCTGGAACAGGCTCTCTTTTAGGTGATTTTCCATGTGTCAAACAACCATGGATAAAAAACAACCATGGATAAAACCTATACACATTTTGGCTCCTTTTTTTTTTTCAAACTAGCATAGCCATCAACCAAAAATTCCACAGAAAATGTCTAGGCCTTTGTAGTGGAATTTTAGAATGATGACACACACACAATGTACATATATATATATACACATACATACATATATATATATATACATATACATATATATACACATACATATACATACATATACACATATATACATACACATTTATACATACACACACACACACACACACACACACACACATTCTACTGTTTGCATTTCCGTGCTAAAAGGTCAGAAATCCAGTGAACATTGCTCAATTGCACCATAGGGCTTGTGCGAAAAGTAAATTATCGCTCCCTCTCTCTCTCTACCCCCCCTATCTCTCTGCCTCTCTCTCC
>OMKY01214613.1:0-10677 GCA_900302395.1 Bregmaceros cantori | reverse complement strand
GGATTTGATGTTTTTATCAATATTCATCTCATTTGTTTCACCATATATGGCCATTTAATATTTCATATTCTCAAATACTACTTATTAATATCAAATTTGCTTGGACCAATAGGGTTAATGTCAATTTCTTGGGGAATATCAATTGAGATTTGTTGCCGCAGCATGTAATATAATATCACAGCAAACATGGCTCTACAATATCACAGTGACCAGCACAGACAAACAACAACAAAAAGAGGATGAATGTATCACCATTAAACAACAAAAGAAGAAGATTCTTCTATTGCGTTTCACGAATATCCCTTTAGCAGTCGCCGCTGACTGCATACCTCTAGTTAAGCCCTCTCTGGACAAACACTCACCAGCAGTATCGAGATGCGCTCTTCGGAGTTTGCCTCCAGGGTTGACAATTTGTTGACGGATCACGGAGTACACTGATCTCAACACTATCACACCCTCAAAACGATTGACACCAACATCCTCACAAAGACGCACTAGCATGAAGATATGAAGAAACACTAATGACTACACACACACACACACACACACAAACACACACACACACACACACACACACACACAGAAGTATATTTAGAATGTTTTTTCTAGCTCGGGTTACTGTCTAAACTGCATGCCACAGCTTGGAGTCATGCTCCAAGCACACACAAAGCTTCTGTAGGGGGATTGTCTGTGCAGTGTGCATCCGTATGTTCGTCCATCCTCGCTTATGAACCAACGCGTTGCACACGGACACACACCTTGACTTCTATAGGAGGATTGTCTGTAGGTGTCTGGTTGTCTGGTTGAAGCGATCTCGGTTCGCGTGTTTAGCCCGCACCAGAATTCGGGAGTTTGTTTTCAGACCAACCAAAAAAGTCTGCACGGACGACGGGGGCCATGTTGAGAAATTACCCGTATATTGGGCAGTCCAGGGAGGTACGGGGATACCCCGTTTCCAAATATGAAGCTAAGGGCGTGTCTTATACGTAAGGCAGCGCTATAGTAATTTAATAAAATAATAATACAGGTACTGTGATTTGTGTACATGTGTACATATTTTCAAAGCCCATATTTTTACCCTATTTTAGAAGTTAATGTGTAGAGAACTATGTCTAATGATGTCAAAGTATCGCTCCGAAAAGTCTGAATAACTCCTGATGATGCTAGCCTAGCATGCAAACCGCTTGCGCAAATGCTAACCGGCTTTTGGCCGATCGAGACGCGCCTTGACTCGCGCTGCTTTAGGCCTCACCATCATAATAAGTAATTAGGTAGAAAATGATCACCGTATGGGATTTGGAGTAATAAATTGACATCAGTAGGTATAGTTCGCTACACAAGCGCTTCTATATAGGGTACAAATATAGCTTGTTGAATATGTTCATGGCTTTCCGGTGAACCATTGGTGCTAACAATAGTATCTAGCACAGCGCTGAAGCCCGCTGCCACTCCCCCCCCCCCCCACGACCCGCCAAATTAAAAAAATTAATAACGCCAAATCTGGCGAGTTTATAAAATACATTCAACAAAGCAACACACTGTCAAACAGCGAGCTTGCATCGTCTGCAACCTGCCATGAATGGAAGGCACTTGTCGTGGTCCAAACGGCGAGTCGCGCAGACCGCAACAATGTACATGTCGGAACGATTGCGAGTCACAGCGGATGGATTGTCCCCCGCGCTAGGAGACCCGACAGTTGGCCGGACCGAGGACGGAGTGCACCAGTGCAGCCGTCTTGACGCCAGACGCACACTTGTTGTTACCAGTTAGCATGTTAGCTTTGGGTTGTTCACTGTGCATGCGTGACTGACATCACACGCCGAGGACTGGGAGCGGCGCGTGGGGGCGAGTCGTATTGAATCAAATTGAATCACATTGAGTGCAGGCAACTGTGCGTGCCGCGCAATACTCTGTGCTGCGCGGACACTTGTTTGGACAGGCTTTCCTGTGGTGGTGGTATCAAAAATATGTATCATTATAGACCTATAAAATATGAGGGCATTTAAAAATGTCATGGGTTTTGAGCAAGAAATCAAATAAACACGCTTCGCTCAGTCGTGCTCTCGGCTAGTGTCAAATACCGCTGAGAGAATAATAATAATCCCCGCCTCTGCCAGTCGTCCATATCTAAAGTTGATGTAGAACATTGTAATCACAATTTTGTCCGATACGGTAAAGTTTCATGAGCTGTTGTTTCCAGGTATCATTTGAGGAGCGTATATGCTGGAACTTCAAACATCAACACAAAGTTTATAAAGTTAAAATGGTTAGTAATAACAAAACCATTATTACACCTGAAGTAATAGCATGCAAAAACATGGATGCATGCTGTAAAGATAAAAGGATTTCACACAACCAATCACAACATCACCTTCTCAGTGACGGTGTGTGCCTGAGCCCGCATTTACAAAAAATATTTTTTGTTATCTGAACTGTGCTCAAGAGTGGAATTGTAGTGGAATAATTTTGGCATGTGTATTGTAATCTGTGAAATGTGTATTGTAATCTGATCATAGTCAGGATAGGAATAAAAATATGCACTAAGCATAAAACCCTCACAGTTGAAGAAAGACTTCTGCTCCAAAATAAAGTGAAAGGACATTTAATCTGGTTGCCATACAAGCATATCACCACAGACAAAAGACTTAAAACAGTACAAAATTAAAATTCTCATCTTCTGGTTCAGTACCCTGCCTATCAGGTCCATAGAAGGCTGACCTTGATCTCCAGTTCAGCATGAGTTTAGGAAATGCACCATGACAGTGACAGATGGATCGACAATGTACGTCCCCGCCCCCCCTGGGAGACCAGGGGTGTCACTTTCCCAGGAAGCAGATTCCCTGAACTTTCAGTGAGCTTCTTCCAATATCACCTTGGATATCAGACATAAGCCCTAAAAAAATCCTCCACACAACACACACCTAGCTGACGCTCAGCTAACTAACCTGGCTTGGATCCAGTTAACTAGCCGAGATTGGCCCCAGCTAGCTGAATAACCCCTCTTGGATGAGGCTATTTGGCATAGCTTAACCCAGCTAGCTTACCTAGCTTGAATGAGGCTATATAGCCTAACCTGGGCCCAGCTAATTAGCCAATGGGCCCCGTCGGCTAGACTAGTTTGAACCGGATTAGCTTGCTAGTTATCTCAAATTGAATCTTGGGCCAGTGGTGCAGGCTTCAGTACAGGTCTTCCTCCAGGAGGCCACTATCTGTGTCTTGGTCATCCTCGGGGTAGATGTCTCTCAGCCAGGATAGCATGACATACTTGTCTCCCTCGAACGCTGAGAAGTAGGTATGTAGAGTGGGCATCAAGGGAGGCTGTTGAGGAGAAATTGATGAAGGAATCAGATGATAAAGAGAAATTTATCCAAAAAGTGACCACTGCAATGCCCAATAGATGGCACACTAGTCTACTAGCAGTGCAATGTCTGAACACTCAATTTAAGGACTTCTTTGTGAACTTGAATAGTCACATTTTCTTGTTTCACATTTGTGTGTATCTGTGTCTAGGTGTTGATGTGTGGTGTGTGATGTTAGAGGTTTAACCCCTATGTTCCGTAATCCCAATGTTCAGAAAAGATATGGGGCATTTAGTCATAGTAGTCGTATAGACACAGTAAGATTAGGGGTAAAACGCCTAATCTTAGCCCCTACCCTAACCCCTACCCCAAAGCCTACCCTAACCCCTTCCCTAACCACTACCCAAACCCTATCCCCTAAATGACCCATAACCTTTCTGAACATAGCGATTTCGGAACACAGGGATTTTGGAACATAGGGCTGACCCCATGTTAGACAGAGGCAAGTGTCTGAGCAATGTTGGGCAAGTTCACTTTGAACATGAACATCAAATGTCAGTTCAGTCCTTGGAAAATGAATTTATTCATTCATCGTTCATAGGTCATAATTTTGAACTATGAACAGGTGGCTCGCCAAAATTACCTTTTTTTTTTTTCTTTTTTCCGTTCTTTTTTTACGATGCTGTCAGCTATAATTTGTCAACATTGTTGATGGTATACAAGCAGAACAAAAGACAATATTTAACTTTTTGTGTTAGATTAGGAGCTCACAGGTGGATAGAAACGGTACAGTTAGGAATGTGATTTTTGCTTTATTGCTCGGAAGGCTTTTGAAATCTAGTATGAACTAATTCTGAACTAAAATACAGCTCTGTTGAATAACCTCAAAAAAGAGTGCATTCATAAGTTAATGAACTATCGTTCTTTGAACAAGTTCGGGTACAATACTGTATGTGAGTGTGTATGCAGCACCTACATCCTCCTCACTAATCCTCTCGAGCTGCATCTGGTGAATATAAGCTATCAGGAAGGAAGAGCCCCCAGCCGGACCAGGAAATAACACTCTGTAGTGAGGCGTGTTCTCTGCTGCTTCCATCTGCACACACAATCCATTAGTAACAACTTACTCTTTAAAAATTGGAAATGCAACCGCAATAGACAAATTTACCTGTGAAATACAGAGGGCTGGCATTTTGTCCTGCCATTCTGTAACGCACTTCTGGTGTCTGTATGTTGCCCATGTAATCTCGTCGTAGTGGACTGCGGTGGCTCACCAAAACCACACAAAGCGCACACCAGTTCAAAATTCGACCACTAGATGTCACTCTGTGGCCAGTTACACATCACCCCCCCTCGCTTCGTTCACCATTTTCCATAAATATTGATGAAATACAGTCAAAATCTGACTTGAAGTTACTCACCGAGTAGACACATGTTCTTCTGGACCAATAGACTGGCCGCTTCTACTAGTAATTCCAAAAAGAATGAGAAAATGAAACGGGTTGCACTGATTATTGAATCATTCATTTGTGGGTCACAGACAGAAGTTACCACCATCCGTTTTAAATAACACGGTATGTGTGTCTTCCCACAAAAATAAATGGAAGCGGAAGTTGTGTCCAGGATAGACCTAGACGTTCAGCCGAACCGGAAGTACCCCCCAAACTCATCTATACAACAAGACGGCAATTCCGAGCGTTCTAATATTCACACCAGCATACAAACAAAACACACATATACAAACAATCAAAATACCCACACAATCAGAAACACAGAAATCATTAGCACACACAAACATGACACACTTACGCACCAACAGAAACAAATGCAAAGCACACACACATGCATATGATCAAAATTTTACATAATTTACTTAAAATATAATGGGGAGTACCAATTACAATTCGTGATGAGTAACTTCAGTAAGTGTAAAGGATTACCTCCCGCTGTGATGAGTACACATGCTCCGCCCACTCTGGAGGCGCCCGCATCACCAAGTCCCACGCTATGACCACTCCCACCATCAGGCGCTTCCTGTCTCGCACCACATCCCCGACCCGGAACAACACAAACGGTGGGTGTGTTTTTCGGACCTCCTGGGAGACTGAGAGGAAGGAGAGAGAGAAAGAAGGAGAAAGGGAGACAAACAGGGATAGACGTATAAAATTATACTTGTTTCTTATTCAAGATAAAGGTTTTTAAATAACTCGACAGTTTCGGCTGCCGGCTGCAGCCTTCTTCATGGAGTTGGCGTCCTGTTGTCATGGTGACGCCATAGCTAAATCACTTCCTTGTGGGCGTGTTCTGGGCGACGTTCCCGCCAGCCCGACTGTGCCTTTAGGGACCATGGGAGCCATTGGGGATAGACGTATTGGGATTGTGAGAGCACATAACACGTCCGTGTACTGTCTTTTCTGCAATGTCTCCCCCTCTTTAACTCTTCATTCCAGTTTCCGATTTAATCCTGTCACTATCTCCCTCAATAAAGAATGGAAAACGGCGCTTGCGCCCAAAAAATAACTTAAAATAAAAAAGTACAGGCTCTAAAATATACTCAAAAGTATTTCTGAAAGAATAAAGTACAAAGAAAACGTTTTTAAATGTTTGAATGTTTGAATAAATAGCTAAACACCTAGCCTAACTTACTTCACTTAAGGTTCATAAATCCCACTACTGAACATTGAAATTAGCATCTGAAACACTGTGGCAGCCATCAAAGGCGACACCTAAAACAGGCCCATGTGCACTCTTGTCATTCTTTACTCTTTGGCAAATGACCCTAGTGGCTCATTCACACTGTACATATCTCTACCATCTCTGCGTGAAGGAGCCAGTTTTGGGAAAAGTAAGGAGAAGAAGTGCCAATTTTTTTTTTAAATCTACTGAGTACAAGTAAAAAGTCATCAGAGAAAAAAGGTACTTCTAAAAGTACAGATACATGAAAAAAACACTTAAGTACAGTACAGTACTAGCCTGGCAAGCCAGACCCAATGCATGCCCACGAATTGCACATCGCTAGACGTTGAATTGGGTCTGGGAAACCTTGAATACCCATCGCCAACATAAATGTGAACCAATCAGCGCGGCGTCCTGGACAATTCTGTGGATACGCGGACGTAAGCGAGTTCTCCGTGGAGTCACGCTATAGAGACCAGCTGGCAGTGCTCTGCAGCCGAGGTCGAGGCGAGGTAACGCGCTGCAGGGAATCCTGACGATTCACACGTCAGTCTTTTATTTTTATTTATCAATAATAATAAATACAGCAATAATAACGATGAACTCAATTTACAAAACGACAACACAGGTTGATGGTCAACATGTTTTAATAGCTCTTAAATTTTGACCGCGGAATCAGACATTTTGCATGTCTGATTCCATTCAGTACTTAGAATGCATGGTACGGTTGCTGCGCTTTGTGGCCAACTTCTCCCAGAGTCCGTTACCTCTCTCACTTTAATTCAACACACACTCGCACGCGTACATGATTCTTATCATGCATTGACTATAAAACACTTGATTTCGTTCTCGTTCGATGTCGCTCGCAATGGAAATTAACAATAGACTTGACAGTGAGCCTCGTCTTTGCTTCCTCAGTCAGCTCCTCGATCGCCACGCCTACTGCGCTGTGATTGGATTGCCTGGTTTAAATACTTGTCACGCCCCCACGCCGTTTGTCCCACCTACTGCACAGTGACTGGATGACAACATTTGATTGACATGGTTTTTTTCAACGTTTTTCACAGTTTTTCCAATTGATCTGCACCAGACCCAATTCAGCGTCTAGCGATGTGCAATTCGTGGATGATGCATTGGGTCTGGCTTGCCAGGCTAGTACAGTACATAAGTACTTGTACTTCCTTACTTGCCATCTCTGACTGTCTCAAATCGACCACCTGTTGTACCAATGCGCTACCAACTTTACATGCCACCAGACTACATACAGACTACCAGGGTTGTAACTGAACATGTTCAAGAACGTTAGTTCATGAGCTCCTTCATAATTTAGGCGAACGTGAACGAGACCTTAATTTTTCTTGATGAACATATACTTGTGAACATGCTCTTTTTTGAGGTAATTGAACTGAACTGTATTTTAGTTCAGAATTAGTTAGCTGACAGCAATGTAAAAAAAAGAATGAATAAAGAATTAAAAAGTTCATTTTAGGGACACAATGAATTAATTCATTTTACAAGGACTGAACTAAAATTGGATGTTGTGAACTGAGGAGTTTAAAGCCAGTAGTCGGAATAGCGGAACTCTTTCAATTTCTAATGCAACATCCCCATATAGATGATTTTCCAAAAAGTTTCATAATTGTAGTCTCCCGATGGTCACCCCAGATGATATTTCAGACAATGAACATATTCAGGCAGGATTTGTATGCACAGATGCTACGTAACTTTGTCAGTAGATGGAAATCAAATTGTGCCAAGTGTTTTATTTAAATTGTTGAACACTTTAAAAACACATTTTGAGGGCAGACTGATAGCCCCAGCATGTTCCATTTGTAATATATGAATTATGTTATGATACTGTCTGTGGCGTCAACATGCCAAGAGGGCGTCACTACAGGTTATCTCTCACAAACCTCCAAAGTATCCGAGTTCGTTGTCAAACAACATCTCCGTCACTGAGTGAACCTTCTCCTCTTGAGGAATTTCTACTTCTCCATCCTGTTCCTTCATGCCCACCATCAACCTGCCATCACAACCAGGGTCTGAAAAGTTACTTTTTAGAAATAATACCTCACAGTTACAGGTTACTCATTAAAAAGCAATCATACACACATACATATACAGAGGCACACACACACACGCACACACATGCAGGCAATGGGTTTGTCAATAAAATGATAGACATGGTTTGGCACCGAGGATATACAGCAAGAAATGAATACATGGATAAATTAATAGTAATATAATAATAGAAATAACAATAAATAAACACACAATTAAATAAAAAAAATATTCAAAGATAAATAATACAAATAATAAAATAAACTAACTAAAAGCCAGATCAGCAGTTAAGGTGAAAGCAAAAACTAGTAAATAAATAAATAAATAAATAAATGGGTAATATAATAAATAAAGACATGTCGACTAAGTGCCCATGTACTCAGTTAAAAGATAGGTTAAATAAATGTGTCTTGAGTTTCCTCTTAAAGATATCAAATGTCTCTGCGGCCCTGAGGCTCTCTGGCAGGCTATTCCACAGATGCGGGCCATAAAGACTGAATGCGGCCTCGCCATGTGTTTTGGAGCTAACTCGTGGTATGGTAAAAGGCCGGTGACGGAGGACCTCAGGGTCCCATAGGGCCTATATGGTAAAAGCAAGTGCGATAAATATAACATATTTAAAATCTAGTAAAAGAACATTAAAATTGATCCTGAAACGCACTGGGAGCTAATGCAGCGATTTTAGGATTGGGGTAATATGTTCCCAGCCTCTGGTCCTTTTCACCTCGCAAGCGGCTGAGTTTTGTAATAATTGACGATTGTTATTGGTCTTTTTTGGAAGACCAGAGAGAAAAGCATTGCAATAATCTAGAAGACTGGAGATAAAAGTGTGCATCAGGACCTCTGTGCTGGCCACAGAGAGAAATGGTCGGACTCTCCCAATGTGAGATGGTATAAACCCACCTTAGCTATGTTTTTGATATGCGGGGTGACATTTCGATCCGAGTCGAGAATCACTCCAAGATTTTTAACAGATTGTGTGGGATTTAGTAGATGAAATTTAGGTAAAATCCTCTCTCTCTGGTCTTCAGGACCGATAAGTAAAACCTCCGTTTTGTCCTGGTTGAGCTGCAGGTCACATTATAAACAGGAACTTCATAAAACTGGTGAACATTTAGTCTCCATCAAATAAACATATACTCTTAAGCCAGGGCACCCAGAACATCACTCGCTGACAGCGTTCCTACATGAACTTTGGCGTATAATTTGCCGTGATGTAAAATGTGAATGTAATGATTCGCTTAGGGTCCCTCCATATTCCAAACCCTAACCATTGCCCTAACCCCACGCCGAGCGTGACTCACTACGGAGAACGGGGATTGTTCACCCGTTAATAATAATGAAATATGACTATTAAATTACTTAGAGGCTACATAAATGCACCAAAATTGAATCACTTCTTTCTTTCGTCATTCCCAACAACTCATTCCCAAAACGCAAAATTTCATCCAGATCTGTGCTCACCTTTTTCAGTTATCGAGGGGACAAACCAACGCAACCAAAAACAAAATAATAATAAAACATAATAATAATAACAACAACTCACATACCAGATTTAAGTAGGAAGAATTAGGGAGTGATTCTTCACCCCTGTTTGGGTCCTAAGGGCTAAGCTATGCTAACAAAACACAGCTGTGCACAGAGTGATTGTACTTTTAAGAGAAGTAATGAGCAATCAGTAGTCAGATTACTTCTTAGAACTAGAAGCACTGCAAACCTGTGCCAAGGCCATGGGGTCACTGATGCCAAAACATCTAGACACTATCATGTTACTTATAGTCTACAGAAATGCACAAAATGTAATCACTTGTCACCAGTGGTGGTATGCAGGATTATAGCCATAAAAATAAATATTTTCACAATCTGCCAGAGTTGGGATGCAAACCCAGGTCTCCAGCTTGGCAGACCATAGGCCTAACCACTACACTATCTGAGCTGTGATAGTCCATGTGGTAGAGTCGAGACAACTGCTGCGTGTTGCTGGAGGTGATCGCAGTTTGTAAGCTCATAGCAGTTGTCAAACTATTATGTTACTAGGCTACAGAAATGCACCAAAATATAATCACGCGTTCTGTGCATAACTTTTCAGTTATCCTGCTGAAGGACAAAGCAATGCGACTGAAAACATAACCTGCTTGGCGCAGGTAATTAACTGGCAACACTATTTAAAGATCACCTATATCAGCAATGATCAGCAGTATGATTTTCTTTTAAAAATCGTATGGTTACTGAATTCCAAGCAATATCCCTATCACGGAAAAACGTTTTCACCGGATTCTGGCCGTCTTCTGTTGGAACCATTCGGCCTGTTGATGAATCCACTGGACCCAGGCAGTGCTGTTGAGGTACGTCGCCTTCCATTCTTTCCAAAAGCCACGGAACCTGAAATACAGCTGCTGTTTACTACTGCAATATTGACACACACTAAGCATCATCACCTGTATCAAAGAAAAGGCCCTTTAGGGGCAAGATTGTACATATGGGTTACAGATGTTTAAGGCCTTTGAGTGAAATAAAGATATATTTGACCATTCTCCAAATATTTGGAATGTATTGTACACAGACACACATACACACACACACACACACACACACACACACATCACACACAGACACTCACACACAGACACACACAGTCACA
>OMKY01214611.1:0-12585 GCA_900302395.1 Bregmaceros cantori | reverse complement strand
AAATGTTGTTTTTTTAATTGTAAATGCATTTTTTTCAATGTTAGTTTGTCAATTTTATTGTTTAATTAATGACTAACAACGGGACTAAATGAAAACCACTTATTAACTTAATAACTGGGACGGTACTCGGTGCATCAGCGCCCCCTACTGACTCATAATATTCATGTTATCCTACCCTGTCAATGCAAAAAAAAAAAGAATAAAAGTAACGACCGTGTTTTGGTAAAAGTAAGGAGTAGAAGTACAGATATTTTTGTTAAAAATGTACTCAGTGCAAGTAAGTAATCTCAGAAAAAAGTACTTCTAAAAGTACAAATACTTGAAAATGTTACTCAAGTACAGTACTTGAGTATTTATACTTTGTTACTTGCCATCTCTGCTTTACATAGACAGCACCAGGACATAGACTGCCTCTTTACTGCTTCTATGTAACAGGGATGAAATGGTCATATTCAAATTTAGATACACAGTGATTGAACCGACTACGAAAGGCTACACAGCAGATAGTGGTGGTCGGCAATCGACTGGCTTACGTGGGGCACATCTGAGGTTGGAACTTTGGTAACAGTTTTTCCCCAATGCATTGCTTCTTCTGCAGTTCTGCGTTGTGTGTGTAATTACTTGCAGCAACCCCTAATGGCCATTTACACACCTGTTGCTATTGCACTGTATGCAATGTTCTAATACCCTTTGCAAAGTCAAACAGTCTGTTTCTTCCAGAGAGGTGCATAAAAATATCCCACTACCAGAAAATGATCTGCTCCACTCGAAAAATATTTTTTTAGTTATTAATTGAAATAAGCATATTTGACTGATTGCATCACCTCCTTGGCAGAGGTAATTATCTCTGATCTGCCCAGTGACAGCCTGGTTAGGGTTACCCCCCAGAGAGTTCACTGGGTCTGGTCACACACAGACACACCGAGGGGTTGACCCTGGTCAACAATACAACACAATACACAGAGGGAGACGTGCTGAATTCCACATGTACGTTCACACACACACACACACACACACAGGGTATAACGGTCCTCTATATCTAAGGGGACGCAGCCCATGTGGGACAATATGTTCGAGAAAACTAAAAGTACGCAGTCGGCACCGACTGCTAAAGGGACCAGGGCTTTGAACCGGTTCAAGGAACGAAAACCGGGAATTTTTTGTATTTTCCAGGCAACAGAAATGAAACCGGAAACTTTTTTTTTAATGTTCTTGAACAGGAAAACTTATTTGAAAATAATGGTAACTGGTTAATACAGGTTTTATTCCGTTCCTCAAAGTTTTCGTTGAAACACGGCGTCCGCTGTGGGCGCTCTGGGCAGTGAAGGCACACGACGGCAGACACTGGCAGACCCGCACTGTGCAGTGGGGCCAGGGGGCTGGGAAGGCGCATGATGGACCCCGGACAGACTGAAACAATAATGTTTCTGGTTTCATTTCTGTTCTGTGGAAAATACAAAAAGTTCCTGGTTTTTGTTCCTTGAACCGGTCCAAAGCCTATTGTGCTTTCAGGCAAATGTAGCCTACCCGCCTTTCCGTCTCCCAAACGGCCGTTGCCATTTTTGACCACCGTTGCCATTTCCGTACATTTCCGAGCACATTCGGAATGTTTTGCAATTAAAACATGGCAGACGTGCTGTCGACAGCAATTTAATGTTGTCTACTGGTTTGGGGGTTAAGTTTAGGGGTTCGGTTTAGGGGTTAGGGTAGGGGTTAGATTCAGGGGTTAGGCTTAGGTTTAGATGTTCAGGTAGGGGTTAGGGTTAGGTTTCGGGCAGAAAAAATATGATCAGAAATGCTTGAAAATGTTCGGAAATGGCATCGCCGGTCAGAATGATAACGGCCGTTTGGGAGACGGAAAGGCGCGTAGCCTACTGAGTGTGGTGCATGTCAGATGTTCAGACGGGAGAGGTAATACATGCAGATCCTTGACATTGTTCCACCGTGGTGGTGTAATGCTGTTGCTGCAACTGGACTAAACAGTAACCTTTGTTAGAATTGTAATCCTGTTAGTGGTTACTGCTCATTTCTTCAAATGAACCTTTTCCTTGGCCCAGTACTTTTGCTGGCAACATCTGATCTTAATCAGAGTTGTATAAAGTAAAAGCAAAAGTCACTCCAGATTTTGTTTCCAGTTGAAGACTCTGAACAGGTGTTCTCTTTCAACTGAATGGGAGCATGGCTCCGTGGCACAGTCGGTCAGACCACTTCAACAAGCCCCACACACGCTTGTGCCTATGGCTTAGTCTCAGAGCATAGGCAGCTGTCATGAGATCGATTCCCGTCTCTGGCATAAGTATACTGCAGGTCCACGTACCAGCATTCTTGCCCCCCCCCCACACACACACACTAAGGCTAAAAAATATGTTTTATACAAGACTGATCGTATTTGCATTAAGTTGTACCTGAAAGTATTTAATAATAGTAAAGGTAATCAACCGCAATCTCAAACTCAGAGATTGCAAACCTGCATTGTAGTGGTACAAAAAGTAGAACTTTTAGTGTGAGCAGTGAATGCAAGTGCTCACAGAGCGAATGCGATTGAACATGCTCAGCACAAGCCAACTACGTTTCCGAGCATTCCCGCAACCCGGAAGTCTGGTCACGTGACCGTGATAAGCGCCCAGCAATCTATTGGTAAGTTCGTGATTGAGTATGATTATGTATCTTATAGGCTACAGAAATGTACCAAAATGTAATCACTTCTTCCGTTGGTCATTCCCAACAACTCTACCAAATTTCATCCAGATCTGTGCACAACTTTTTCAGTCATCCTGGGTACAAACCAACACGACTAAAAAAATCACCTGCTTTGCGGTCCAGGTAATGAATAGTAACTGCAAGTGATTACTTTTAAAAAGGATCATTCCAACCTTGAAGGTAGGCAACATGAATGCCCACAACTTATTTGTGTGTGTGTGTGTGTGTGTGTGTGTGTGTGCATGTGTGTTTTGTGTGCTTTGTGTGTGTCACAGTGGGCCTGGGGTGATTTGGCTTCAACATATCTAATTGCATCTTGGCAAGGACAGTCACTTACAGCCAGCATATGGACTCCTCCCTTCGTTAGCTTGCTGACTGCTGCGTCCCTCCCTGTTCGCTTAATTGGCCCCAAATAAACGGCCTTCAATGCATCACAGTGAGCTGATTATTTGATCAAATTACCTTCTCAACACTTAACACTTCAAGTGGCAAGGGCCCGAAAGGAACTGGTACATATTTATTGCCAAAGGCATCATAAAATAGCATTTTACAATGCAAAATGTTCACGTCAACAATGATTCTTTTCTCGAAAGTACGGTATTTTCCGCACTATAGACGAGTCTCTGAAAGTCACTTCCGGTCTCATTTACTTCCCGTGTATTTGGCTATTTTTTTCAACATGTCTATTCAGTGGGAGCACACACCTAAAGGGTTATTTAAACATTGTGGTGGTAACTTGCGGTGTGCTATTACTCACACAAATGTTATTGTGCGGATCTGTGACCCACAAACGCATGATTTAATAATCAGTTCAACCCGTTCCATTGTCTCATTCCTTTTGGAAGCAGCCAGCCTATTGGTCCAGTGACCACTCGGTGAGTAACTTCAAGTAGGATTTTGACTGTATTTCATCAATATTTATACAAAAAAGTTAACGAAGCAAGGAGAGTGATGTGTAACTGGTCACAGAGCGACATATAGTGGTCGGATTTTGAATTGGTGTGCGTTTTGTGTGTTTTTGTGTCCACATATCCCGGCCTTCTACAAGACTTTATATACATACATTTACGCACCGGAAGTGACCTGCAGAAGCGCGGGACAAAATGACTCCCCCCAGTGTTTTACACTTAAACTCGTCTATAAGGCGCACCTAAAAGGCATTAATGTTCATAAAATAACGAGGTGCGCCTTATATGTGGATTAAAACACACACACATTCTTGTTCACTGTTTTGTGCATACGCCCATCATTTAAAAAATAAAATAAAATGTAGTTAGTCATTGTATATATTAACTTGTTGTGCTCATTTATGGAATCGGACCATTTATTCCATATAAAGCCCGTGCACTGAATGTTATGTTTTAAACACACACATACACATACACACGTATAGAGGTATTGTGAACGTGATTTGTGGTTATCTGTCCTGTTTATCTTGGTGTGCCTTATAGTCAGGTGCACCTTATATATGTTTTATTTTCTTCCAAAGACTGCTCGACCTCAATTTTCTTGCAGCTAGCTGGTATCCCACTTCTGACACCATTGTAATGGCAGCTTAGATTTGGTGTCCATGTAGAGGAAATAACCAGTCTTGACACGGGAATATGCCTAGATCAGTGGTTCTCAAACTTGTCATACCAAGTACCACCTCATAAACTATTCAGCGGTCCAACTACCACCATGTTGAACGAAAAAAATTAAAATTAAAATAGTAGGTTTTAAGCATAGACTGTATATAAAGTAGACACAGCGTGCATGACGTCATCCCATTGCTTTCATCAAACTCGTGTTGTGCCGCCGACTGCGCGCTGCCATTGTTGAAAGTACACGTATATCCGGGACAAGGAGAGCTATACAGTATATGAGAGAGAGACACCCCACACGCAACTTCTTCCGGTGCCGTGGTACTGTCCGCTAGGGGCACCAACGACAGAGTCAGAATGAGTGGGATCCTATGGGAGCTGAAATAAAAAATATTAACGCCAAATCTGACGTGTTTTTGCAATTATGTTATGTGTTTTTGCAATTATGCTATATTATTATCCCGGCAATATACATTCAAAAATCAATTAGGAAAGACCTTTAAATAGGTTAAAATAGGCTGCTAAGATTAGAATATTTGTATTGGAATTCCCATAGGCCTCGGTTTTCTGACACTAGGCTCCGCCAGCTTGAGACCCATATCAACCCGGAAGTAGGCACGGACATCAAAACGAATGTGGTGTCCATTTTATATACAGTCTATGGTTTTAAGATAAAGTATACAGATTTAATTTCATTTGATTTCATTAAATTCAAATCGTTTAACATGGCTGACCATTCCCTTCATGTGGGAACACTTGAGCTCAGAATGCCAGGACTCTGGGAAAGCCCCTGTGATGACACAATTCAGATTCCTTGAAATAAATCATACAGAAAGCATGGCTCTACAATATTCCTGCTCATTGACGCCTCTATCATGTTTTGGGGATATCCCTTTAGCAGTCGGCAATGACTGCCTACTCCTAGCTACATTCGTTACCATTGATTTCATGATCTCGTGTGCGGCGTGTTTGCTGTGCACACGCTGTGTGCGTCTTCCACGTAGGCACACTTCACAACGAATGAATGAAACATCTACTTTGCTTTTGTGCAGAGAGGACTCTAAGCTTAAAGAGCTCTGAGGGAGAAGCGCCGGTCCTCCCCACTGTGGACCAGATAAATGTGTGAGCCAGATAAACCCCATTCGGAGCGGCCATCTCATTCGTATTCATGTGTTTGCTCAGCGCCGCGGGGCCACACAGCGAGACACACACAGAGCACACAGCAGCTGTGCATCGCGGCCCCAGAAAGAAAGAGTAGCCATCCTTAACAACGTCCACCCCACATAATCCCTCAATTTTTAACCCCGGATCAGTGTTTGACTTTTTATCCCTGGAGAGGAGGATCTCACCCCGTACCTTTCATCTGTCAGGGCAGTGTCTGCGGGGACGCAGCCTCCCCACCCGAGTCAACCCCGACCCGCACATTGTTTGTGCGTGTGTGTGTGTGAGATCATGCGTGGACCTGAGAGAGTGTGTGTTCGTGTGTGTTCGTGTGCGGGTGAATGTGTTCAGGTGAGCAGAAAATGAGGCCATTATCACACACATATGCTTGTAGTGACAGAAGAGGATCACGGAGGATTTGAGATCAAAATGAGCCCAGAGATAAGTCTCCCTTTAGATGCAAGTGATGAGACCATCCCTTCTGTGTGTGTGTGTGTGTGTGTGTCCAGGTCAGTGTGTGTACACATACAAAAACACAGTTGTATCTTTTGCAAGAGCGGCCTGCCAGTAGGCCTATGTCATGATACAGCGAGTGCAATAAATAGCAACACTGCAATAAATAGCAACACCTTTTCATTCTTTTTAATTCTGTCTTAATATGCAATATTATTACTACAAGTACTATTATTACCACTGCAGTGTGCAGTACTACTGTTCTCTTGTTAATATTACTATCATACCATTACTATTATACTATTATTATATTATTATTATTACTGTTATGCTATTATTATATTAGTATTAAATTGTTGTTAATACTAAAAGGGGGTGAACATATTTCTTTGCACCCAGCCATCTCAATTTTTAATGTGATATTTTAACCTTGCCTAGGTGAGCAATGGGATCCTTTGAATTTCCCTTCGGGGATCAATAAAGTATCTATCTATCTATCCATTTATATATCTTTATATTTGTATGACCTCTATGTGTTGGAATCGGCCAAATTGAGATCAACGGATGGGAATCAGAATATTATTTTAAAAAAAGTGTTTTACTGTTGTTGCCGAAGGCTGGTCACCACAAGGGACATTTTTGAAAGGCCTATAAATCAACAATTTAACGCCCCTAGAAATGTACATCGTCAAGGAAAGTAATCAGACAACATGTAATAAGAAAAGAGTAATCTCATTACAAGAAATGGCAATGTAATAAAAATGTAATCAAATTGCCATTTTAGCAAAATGTTAATGTAGTGGAACAACCTTTACAGGAGACCACAGGCCCTTTAGTATAGTAGAGTAGTTTATATAATTAAAAATAATTAAAGAGACTTGATTCTATTGCAGTTGTATTTAAAAGTAATCTAAAAGTAGGGGGCATGCGGTGGCAGAGTGGTTAGAGAGTGCGTGCCACAGGCTGTGCAGCACCACCGGTTCAAATACTGTCTTGCACTCAAAAAATTACTTACAAATAAAAAGTAATCTAAAAGTAATGGAGTGTAATCCCTACTTTACTTTTGAAATGCGGTAATGGGATTACGTTAACTTGTAACTCTAAGGGAAGAAAAATGAAACCTTTGAAAGAAAGAAAAGTAACCTGTCCAACCCTAACAATTAATCAAGTCATTGGCTGTGTCCGAAATTGCTCTCTATCCCCCATATAGGGCACTACATGGGGCGCACGCCATTTTGTAGGGGTGTCCAAATTCTCCATGTACCCTATATAGTGCACTGAAAGTATCCCACATTGCACCGCAAAAAGTAGTGAGCATCGGATGTACTCTAAACGAAGCAATATAACCCATAATGCATTGCGAGGCTTTTTTTAAATGACCTAAACGTAAAAAAATGGCACAGCGGGAGTAAAGAGCGACCGACTGCGGCAAATCGTTATAAATATAAGTACTTTTGACTTTTTCTGATGATTGTTGATTATATTTTATAATCATTTTGACGGCGACAACTCTAGTGTCCGAAATCTCGGCCGTTGCTGTTGACTAGAAAGTAGTGATCCAAATATTTAGTAAATATAATATATAGTAAAACTTACAGGCTGAGAAATATACTGCAAAAGTATTTTTGAAAGTACGTGCTCTAAAATGTACTCAAAAGTATTTTTGAAAGTATAAAGTACAAAGTACAAAACCTAAATTTGCCTTAACACTTTACGGGAGATA
The DNA here is from genome assembly GCA_900302395.1 of Bregmaceros cantori. Taxonomy (NCBI): domain Eukaryota; kingdom Metazoa; phylum Chordata; class Actinopteri; order Gadiformes; family Bregmacerotidae; genus Bregmaceros; species Bregmaceros cantori. The sequence continues at coordinate 4,965 of OMKY01214611.1, read as the reverse complement.
TATATTTTTTGAGGGGCACTCCCAGACACTAAATGAAAACAACTTATTAACTGCTACTATACTCAGTACCGCCCCCTACTGACTCATTCATGCTATACATGTAGTCCTACCATGTCGTTGCAGGAAAAACAGAAAAGAGAAAAGTAACAACACTGTTTTGGGAAAAGCAAGCAGTAGAAGTACTGATATTTTTGTTGAAAATCTACTAAAAGTAAAAGTAAAAAATACTCACAGAAGAAAATAATTCTAAAAGTACAGACACTTGAACATTCTACTTAAGTACAGTACTTAAGTATTTGTACTTTGTTACTTGCCATCTCTGATTATAAGTGAGTGCACTATATGGGGAGGGGGGGATAGGGAACGATTTCGGACGCAGCCATTGTTCTTAGCTTCTTGAGGAACCTAATAGCTGAGAGGAAGAAGCTGTGCGTAGCTGGTAGTAACTTTCCCTTCCCTCTTAGGGATCTTCCCGACGTCCTCGGGTTAGTAACAAAAAGCGCCCACGGCGCTGCCGACAGAGGCTCCGCTGGGGTTGGCTAAACATCAACCAGCGATGCCCTACTGGTCAGCGAGCCACGGGAGAGCGGGCCCACGGCTGGAGAAAGCTGTCAGGACCCTGAAAAGACATCCCACTCCCACACTGCTTTCTCTCTCTAGGCCCCGTATTAACCGTCGAAGGGTGTCGGGAGGCTGTTCTGGAACTTTCAACACATGTGCTTCCAACAGGAACACATGTGTTGAATGATTGTACAATGTCATCAATGTCATCGCATCACAAAGGACAACCCACACACACACACACATGCATGCACACACACACACACACGCAAACCGACACATGCACAGGTGTCCACACAGATGAGTATGTAGTTGCATTTGCTTTAAGATTGCTCAAAAACGTGAAAAAAAAATCAAATTATTGCAACCTAATAAAGTCCCGTAGACTTTTTAGTACTTTTCTATTTTTTGGAATGTGTTTTATTTTGGTGCTTGGTGGTTTATGTATTATTGTTTGTAGAGTATGTAGAGTAGGAGTCAACCAAGCTGCCGTTGGTTTGTTAAATTTTCAAATACTGTTGCCCACCCCCCCCTCCCATATAGTGCACTCATTTACAGTGCACTTAACAGCAACAGCCGATATTTCGGACACTAGTTGACACAATTGCCGTCAAAATGATTATAAAATATAATTATACAAAAATATAATTATAAAATTCAACAATCATCAGAAAACGTCAAAAGTACTTTCATAATGATTTGTCACAGTCAGACACCATTTTTTTTAAGTTTAGGTCATTTTTAAAATGTCTCGCGATGCATTAGGGGTTATATTGCTCTGTCTAGGGTACATCCGATGCTCACTACTGTTTGCGGTGCATTGTGGGATACTTTCAGTGCACTATATAGGGTACATGGAGAATTCAGACACCCCTACAAAATGGCGTGCGCCCCATATAGTGCACTATATGGGGGATAGGGAGCGATTTTGGACACAGCCACTGTATCCTCAATTCCTAGTGGAAAATGAGTGGGCAGGGCGGGGGCGCCTTAATTGTTCAGTACAGTCAGTGAGCAGTCTTTTTTACAACAGGAACACTGCCGTTGTGCATTCAATGAAGCTAGTATGGTGCATAATTAAAACTCCATTGAAAGCACTGACGGTAGCTGTTGAAAAGTCCCCCCACCTCTTCCCCTCCTCAGTCAGCTGTGAAAGCATGCTGTTGCTTTGCTTAGCTTTGCCGTTCCTTTAATAAACGATCTTCCTTGGCCTCGGGCCGTCTTCGTGGGATGAAGGGGGAGAAAGGGGGGAGGGTTACTGGAGGGGGGGGCTGCACTGCAGGAACTGAGAAAGTGGGGCACAGTTTAATTTTAGGGTGCTTTTTTACAGTTGAATTAGACTAAGACAATACCTTGCCCACGGTCTAGTATTTCTTTAACTACCGCCCCCTCCACCCACTCTACCAGAATAAGCACCTCCATAGCTTCCCCACCTAGGGGTGCCTTCACCCCCAAAGTGAAAAATAAGGCACGGGTCCAGCTTAACCCTTTTATTGGTTAAGGTTATTGGTTTTATTTATTTTATTTTACGCAATTGAAGAAAAGTTTCTTCCCACAAGCAGTGGTGCTTCTCAGTAGCCCTGCCTGATATGAGGACATGTTATGCATATAGTCCCTGGCCGAAGTCACTTAATAACATGTTACACACACAGACTTGTTGACAGAGCCACTTTATAACTTATGTTTTTATTTTATTTCTGTTTCCCGTAGGCCCTGTTTTTGCTTTTTGTTGCTGTTGTTTCCTGCTTATATTATTGAACTATGCTCACCACCTTCTGATCCTGAGAGAGATGCCCAACTAAAATTCCATACGTATGTACTAGTATATGCAACATGGAGAATTAAAATGAATCTTGAATATGATTTTATTGTTGTGTGGTACTGCTCCGGTTATCTGCTTGTCTGTAAACGATGATGGATCACAGTGCACTTTGCACGAGACAAATATCAATAGACGAGTTGCTGGGGGGATCAGTGACCCACAAACGCATGATTTAATAATCAGTTCAACCCGTTCCATTGTCTCATTCCTTTTGGAACAACTAGTAGAAGCAGTCAGTCTATTGGTCCAGAAGAACACATGAACACTCGGTGAGTAACTTTAAGTCGGATTTTGACTGCATTTCATCAATATTAATGTAAAATGATGAACGATGCAAGGGAGGTGATGTGTAACTGTTCACAGACCGACATCGAGTGGTCGGATTTTCAGCTGGTGAGCGGTGTGTGTGTTTTTGTGAACCACTGCGGTCCACTACGATGAGATTAAATGGAACTCATACAGACACCGGAAGTGTGTTTCACCTGGCGGGACAAAATGCCAGCCTGCTGTATTTCGTGAGTAAACTCGTCTATAAAGGAGCTTATCCCATCTCATCTCATACTACCCAACCCTGGTTACTACCAACCCCTGCCCCCAGCCCCCCAACCTCCACCGTCATGGTCCTCATGGCTGCGGTCTTTTGCAGACTGCTTGGAAGCTGCTGCTGTTACGGTGCATTGTGTCAGGACCCCATTGTTCCATAAACGTTAGCAGCCACTGACGACCGTGAGCAGCCACTGATGACTTGCAAGCATTGACTACGTCTTGCTGCCATCACTGCAACAGCAACAAACCTGCCGCCCAGACGTTCCTGGACACCGGCAGGGACACTCCTGATAATCCACCACAAACTGTGGATGGCTGGAAGTGACTTGGTAGGAACTCTGATCAGTTGGAGAAGATTGATCGAATGATGAAGATTGATTGAATAAATGCCAGAAAAATGGTTTAGGCATAATTTTCATTCTTTTGAATTAATTTATTGAAATGCATATAAAACTAGAAGCACTCAGAGAGGGCAAACCTGTGCCATATTGATACACGAAATAGTACTTTTAGTGCTAGCAGTACGTGTGGCAACCGATTATCAATGCAAGTGTTTGTTATGATTCGTGTAGCTAGTGCGAATGAATAATAATAATTATGATAATGATGGACTCAGAAGAAAGGTTGGATGCCTGTCCCAGGACATCCGTTTGATACAGCAAATTAAATGGCAAACATAGAACAATTGCAGCACAAACACTTGTGCGAAAAGGTACAAAATAAACAACAGTGTACAGGCAAGCAAGTCTCTGGACACAGGTAATAAAGACTAAATATAAAGAGTCTTGTGAGGAGTACTCATCTCAAGTTGCAGGCTCGTAATCGGCGGACCCAATCCTGAGGTGAAGAGATCGGTCCTGCAGTAGTAGACAGCCTCAGGTTATCCAGACGGCTAACTGGCTAAAGGCTAATCTGGTAAGCAGGAGACGACACAGGTACACACACTAACTAGCTGAACACATAAACTTGTCTACCTAGCACTGACCTACGTAGAACTTGGACGCTGCGTTGGGCTGGCGCCCGACGCCCCCTTATGAAGGGGGAGACCGCCAATCAGAGAACCGCTCCGGAGACGAGATCGATACGCTCCAGCTGCGCTGGTGCGGTCCGCGGACGAACCCGGCGCCTGGGTGCGGCTCGTGACGATCGGCTGTTAAACTCACATCGGACATTGCCAATGGTGTCTGCCAGTGCTTTAGGGTGGAAGACAACATCGACCATATTCCAAGTTCCACAACAGCTAAAGATTCCTTCCAGAATCTCGCTCATGCAGCATCCGGTAATGGGGAGCTTCCGGTACATAGCTGTTCACCAAATTGTTGCCCCCACGCATGCATCCCACATCCAACAATTTGCTCCAACACAATGTACGACCGAACCAACGAGAACACAGAAGTGAATGATGAAGCAGCTCTTCAAACATAAGTCCAGAACTTTAGAGAATATTCCTGCAGCCCTCAAAGAACACATCCAAGTTGGAACCAGGCAGTGTTAATTTTGGCAGGAAATTTTAATTTCGTTTTAGTCTCTTGACGAAAATGTAATTTTAGTTTTAGTCACAATTTTGTCATCTAAATAATTTTAGTTTTAGTATAGTTTTAGTCGACTAAAATTCATACAATTTCAGTCGACTGAATTTGAAATAATTTTAGTCAACTAAAATATAATTAACAAGTATAATTCCTATACTTGTATACCCACTTGAAATTGTATAGATTTGCAATTTAAACAAGGATGGCGTTACAACAGGGAAACACCATTGAAGTTCCAACCCCACCAGCAGCTCTGTTTTACTAGTACCCGAACTATTTGCCACAATTGTAATTTTTAACTATAGTCAAGGTGATTGAGGAAAACGACGTAAGTCGTTTTGCATTTCGCGACACGTGACAATCAGAACCAATCCGGTAACGCCACCACGAGTGGCGCGCCCATTTAAGCTGACAGCTAGCTGTCATGGTTCTCCTTGCCGGAAATTCTGACACCAGAACCCCGCAACGACGATCAAGAAGATGTCCTACTTTGGATCTTACCTG
>OMKY01214607.1:0-10662 GCA_900302395.1 Bregmaceros cantori | reverse complement strand
CTATGGTCTGCCATAGGAACCCCGCGGAGTATAATAATAATAATAATAATAATAATAATAATAATAATAATAAGAAAAGAGAGAAAAACAATAGGTGCTGCAGCAGCTTCGCTGCTTGGCCCCTAATGATCCAGTCTGCATTTATATGATTCAGTCCAAGCTTTGACACATGCAGATAAGTCCGAAGACACGAACAAGACCTCATTCACAGCAAGGAGGAGAGACATTGTGACACTTGCCTGTTACCATGCACACCAGAAAATGCACATCAAGTGGGGGAGTGGGGGGTGGAGGGGGAAGCATAACTTACGCTTTTAGTGTGACCAATGGAGTAAAACAGTGGCATTCATTCCGCAGTTTTATTTTAGTTATATTTATCTGTATATGGACAAGCTGCAAACAAATGAATGGATGTAAAACGTGGTGTATCGTCGGATCGGCTGCGCGCAATCACCGTGTTCCGTCTTTTCTTTATGTTTTAGGGTGACAGTTTTGACGATCATACAATAATAAGCGCGATCACACGATCATATTTTAAAACGGCCCAGCCCTAGCACAGACACACTGAGGTGATGAGGTGCCTTTGCTCTGTATCCGATGAACTCATCAACCTTTACAACGAGCTTAGCTCTTTTTTTAGGAATTAATTCGTTTTAGGATTAGAAGTTAGTGTTTAGTTTTGTGTTTAGTGCTTGCTGAAAGGGTAGTGATTAGGGTTGAAGGTTAGAGGGGGGAATTAGGTTGCATTTGCCATGGTCGAATCATTTTGATTTGTACAGACACGGCCCGGCGCCACCCATAACAAAATGTAATTAACTACAATAGCCCACCATTCTGGTGATAATTCAGATCAGAGTTTACGTCATGCTCAATCCATCCACTCAATCCTTGAAAAAGAAAGGAATGAATGGACTAGCCAACATGATCCTTATAACTTCCCTGGCGACAGAATAATGAAAACTAGAAAAAGCAAAAACGTTGTGTGAGGTAATGACAATGGAAGGGTGTTCCACTAACAATTAACAACAACAGAAATAGAACAGGCTTTTGATAATATGCCCTGGATGGCCAATGTCACCAAGAGGGTATTTGGCAAGCAATGCGGGTCATACAGCAAAGTGATAGCAGGCTTAGATCTGAGCCAGTCGCAAACAGGTGGCAATGGTGTTTGTGAGCTTGCGCGTGCGTGCCAGCATGTGGCGGTCGTTGTTCACAGTGGCGCAAGACCCCTGTGGATGAAAAGGTGCTGAACAAGTGCATTGCAGCACAATAGACTGCTGACGGGGAGAGAGAGAGAGAGACAGAGAGAGAGTGGAGAGCTGAGACAGAGAGGGAAAGGGGTTGGGGAAAGAGTGACAGAAAAGGATAAAGAAAAAAAGCGGGTAGAAACAGAAAAGTAGGAAAATGAAAGGGATATAGAAAAACTGTTTAAATGCATCAAATCTTGATCTCTGCCTAATCTCTGCCTGTGCTCATGCTAACCACATGCAGTTTTACTAAAATACAGTACAACCAAGATTGCACTAGGGCCAGGGATTTGAACTGATATTTTTTCCTAATCGGTTTGTTCCAAACAGAAACGTAATAATGTTTCCCGTTATGAATTCCACCAATAAAATCGAAGTTCCTGAACCGGTTAGAACAAAAAAAAATATATGGTTCCCGGAAGCAGTTCAAAGCCCTGAATAGGGCGGCAGCAAACCATTACTTTGATGATTGGTTAATCAATTAATCTGTTCACTTTTAGGTTTAAAATCTGAAGGATTTTTAAACGCCAACCTGAAATAATACAAATTTTGGTGTCTCACAATTTCCACATAAGGCAGATTGCATACAAACTAAATTTCCATTTTTGGCAGCATAGTGGTTTTTCCAAGTGTACTTATCTTTAGCGTATTGTTTGGGTTGCTGTGGGGCTTAATGATGTTCGGTATCCAAGTAAATGGAGCGGAGACTCTGCGTTGAAGAGCTGCGTCTACACTGAAGGCGCATGCTCAATGTGTGTAAATGCATACCAAGCGCCAACGTGCAGATGAAGCAAAATACTTTCTCATTCAAGTCAGCAAGCGGACCAAAACGGTATTTCACGACTTATGAATGAATGAATGAAGTTTATTTCAAATAACACATACACACATAAAATAAAAGAACATGCAATGAATTACAAATAATGAAACACAGCAATACAATCAGAAAATAAAGATGACGCTGATTAAATTAATATTCGAAAAGGAGTAGGAAGAAGTAAAACGTATTACTCCCACCCCTTATGTATCTTCTATATATTACATATATCATACCTACTATATGTTCTTTATATACTAAACATACCCATCTGTGCTCACATATGCATATACGCATACCTAAATACATACATACACATACACGCATAGATATTCATAAATAACAGTTGTCGTGGCTTGTAATGAAGGCGCACCTTTTGTGCAGTATTTAGCTTTTTTCATATTGTGTGTGTCTTTTGAACCTTATACTAATAAATCACAATACATTTGCAGTGAATCATATTACACACACAGTAGCAGGGCACCCAGCATTGGGTTGGTAAGGGTCGACGGAACAATAATCATAGAATCTATATTTACTTGTGACGGAGAAGGAGGGACACTTGTAAATATGATTCAAGTAGAGAAAGGGCTTAGTGACAGAAGGAAAGATCCAGAGAGAGCTGTGCCTCAAAACCGGAGGAGACGCCGCATTGTAAAACCCATCCCCGATTTCCCGCTGGCCGTTAATAAAAGCCTGTGGAGAGATAATCAAAGGCTCCAGTCGGCCCGCAACACACGACGAGCGCTGACGGCACAAACTCTGGAAGACCAGTGGAGGAGGTGACAAAACTGCTGTTTCACAGAGAGGGGAAATTGAAACAATTTGTACTTGTAACCCCGGAGAAATCTGCAGTCTAGGGGCATTTTCTAACTCAATAGGTGTCTGTGTGTACCTGTGTGACACAAAGAACTGTGAATGTAGTTTAAACCATCCACTGCAGGGTTCATCGTTTTAAATAATGAACAAGGCTGCCCTTCAGCCTTTGTTTGCTTCAAATCAAAATTGGTCATTCTAGAGAACTTTTTCAGCCCGAGATCGACGAAGTGTGCAAGAGATACGACACAGACATTAGAATTTGCACAGGTTTCAAATAAAAGGTTTAATATACATTTCAATTGTTTTTCAATATTAATACCATCATTTTATTTGTTCACAGGCTGCACAGCAGAAAATGGGTCATATATTTTTTTTTTACATTAAAGAAAACCTAAGCATATAATATAATCGTTTATATTTTAGATAATTGCTAGCTGCAGTGCCAATGTAATATCATGCCTGGAGATCTACTCAGACACACCCCAAAAATCAATCAGTACTACGCCTGCTATAAGGTTACCCTGAAGCCGATAATGTCTACAAAAAATGTTTTGCTATAGCCTTTCTACATTTTTTTTTTACCATAATGGTGCAAAGAGACATATGAGACATAGGCTACAGTGTAACAACGGACACACAATCAAGATGCCAATAATAGTCCTGGTTGGGGCGATATGGCCAAAAATGTCATCACTATATACTCCCTCATATTTTCCATATCTTTTCCAAGTTGATTATACGTATACATTAGGGGAGCAACCATTATTCTACTAACCATTGACTAAGCGATTTTAAAACCAGTCTGCAACAAATGTTATAGCCGATAATAGCCAAGGAATTATAACACTGAGTTTGTCGGATACCTGCACGAGACAAGATGAACATTGTGAATTAAATCCGATGCAGCACCTGTAACTACCAAACATAATAAATATCAAAATAGCATAAGTCATTATTTGGCACAATGGTGAGTTTAATAAAACAATGTTCCTTACGCCATCCGGAGATGGAGAAGGAGAAAGAGGACAGCTAACAAGAAGGGATGTACATTGTGATACCCAATATGATAAGGAGTCGTGCCCTAGCCACGACGTGACATGACCGCAAGAAAGCACGGCCAGTGCTTACAGCGACGCCAAGAGGCTCATGACGGATTATATTTAGAAACAGGGGCAGCAGGAACACAGTCTCTTCACACTACTGAGACATGAATGACTGATGGCTTCTTCTGGGAACAAACAACAGCAATGACATGCAAGATGGGGGAGGTCAAACAGATTATCAGTTCAGATAAATATATTGTTTGTTGTGTGTCATTTTCCATAGTTTTAAAGTTGAGGCGACAACAAAAAACATGTTTTTTTCCTATGCTTACATTGGGTGTAGTCATGGTAGACAACTGTATTACAGTCATTTTGAGATTTACGGTTAGTTTCAGAAAATAAGTTGAAAATTGGAGGACGTAAACATGAGCTTAAAATGCTTAGAATATAGACATTTCTTCTGCAGAATATCCAATTGACGTCATGTATGCACATTATCGCACCCTACAGTATTGGGGTGAAAGTGAAACTGTGATAATATAGTATGTTGGGTCTATTCACATAGCAATACAATGTGTTAACACGCCTAAGAAGAGATTCAAACATTTTTGCACGGATGGACGGCCGGTCCCTCCCACCCGTCAGGCGCAAGCCTCCCCGCCCTGTCACATTTCGGACTCCTGTGGACCCAGGGTCCCCGTTAAATCGGACACTTCTAACATATATTTTGCCGTTTTGAAAAGTTAGAATCCCAGGGTAAGATTAGGATTAGGGTAACCGTTAGGGTAAGGTTAGGATTAGGGTAACCGTTAAGGTTGGGTTAGGTTAGGGTTAGGTTAAGTTTAGGGTTAGGTTAAAGTTAGGATTAGAGTTAAGGTTAGGGTTAAGTTTGGGGTATGGTTAGGGTTGGGTTAAGGTTAGGGGTATGTAGTAGGAGGTTAGGGTTAGGTTGGGGGTTAGGGATTGGGGCTCGAATTTTGTACCCTTTCAAAATAAGCGAATCGTGATGTAAGGTGGATTCGCACCTTACATCACAGAAAATAATACGCCTAAATGATCCGATTTAATGTCAACTGTGGACCCAGTCGGGTTTTGTGTTATTGACAAGAATGGTGCGATACATATTGGGCTATCACGATCAATACAGAGTAAAAGCAATTATTAGATTAACCATGACAAATACAAATGTATTGTTTACAAAGGAGAATTGGGTATCGTATCAGCAGTCTCCGATACTGTGGATACTTAAAAAAAACTTCCATCGGTACAGTGACTACCTTTCTTGGGTTCGGCCTGATACGCTGGTCTAGCTATTCATTGTACATATGAAGTGTTAAAGATACTGCTTCAACAAAAATGTTGCGTTTTTAATTAGTGGTGAATTTTTTTTTTTAATCGCTGAATACATGGTCGAAGCATATCAAAAAAGAAAGGAAAAAGAGAGAAGATTGACAATTAATGAACTTTTTTATACTATGTGCGGTCCACAATTGGTTATCCAGTGATGCTTTATTTAAGCGACAACCTGATTTATCCAATTACTCGTTCAATGGAATTTCTCATAGAACACTCAATAAAATACATTGATAGCTGCAGCCCTAATTAGCCCTCTTAAGAGAGAGGTCATGCTGTTCATAGATTGAATTTAAAATGTGTATCACAAACCACTGAAATAATCCTTTATCCTAGCAACAATCACAGATAAATTGCCCGCAGACCATCTGCTAAACACTAAAAATCAGTCACAGTCAGCATAATGTATACACTGTAATTCATGCATCCATACAATATGCAGGCCTAGACTGGAGATTTAATCATGGACCGAGTGAGACCCAGGGATGCTACTTCATTACATAAGGGAACATAAATCACTGTAAAACTATATTGAGAGCACGGTGAGTTGGGGGTAATTGCAGACTGGCTAGAAGCCTGGAATAAGGTATTAAAATTATCAGCTCTGCCGTTTACAATAATATGTGAGCCACTCATGGCAAAATACATTATACATATGGAAGAGAGGGGTGGAGACAGATATACATACAAGTCAGAGGTGAACACTAGAGTTTCACAATTGTTAGTATTAGGCAATGCATTGATGTATTACCAAAGAATTAATTGTACACTTGCTCAACAGTACATTCACAGCATGTGTATGCCCTGAGAAACAAAAAAAAACATCTTCCTTCTGTTCCCAATACCTCCATAACTTGTTACCTGTCTAGAAGATATTTTGGACATGATGTTGTTACAAGCTTTCCATGGTATCGCATCACATTAACAGAAGTGCTATAAAAAGCCAAAGATCAATGATTGACAAAATCAATAATGGAAAAATGCTTTAAGCTTTAAATGTTGTTATTCCTAGCTTTTGATTAAATATATGAGAAAAAAAGGGGGTCCGCGTTGGCCGACTGGTTATGGACACCGCACCAAATGGGCTGTATCTACCGCATAACAGTGGCGCTGTGTCTACCGCATCGTCCGCAGTGTCGCGAGTTCGACTACGCTCGTCGACTTGTCTGCAATGTCTACCCCCGATCTCTTCAACCCAATTTCTGACTAATCCCATCCAATAAAGATGGAAAAACGGCGCTGACGCCCAAAAAAAAAAGTTAACATAGTGAACAAACCTGCAGCTTGTGTGCAGCTGCTAGTGCCAACGACCCGGCCCCACACATGTCTCTACCCCACGCATTCAAAGCATAGACAGCCTTTTACTAGCTACACATTTCTTTATTAAATTGTGACGCATCGTATTAACCATCATAATCAAGTCGGCAGACTAGTAATGATGAGCAGCTTCTATTAATGGACTAGAACGTCGTTCCGTACGACAAGCTGTGGTCGTGTTCGGCGAGGGAAGGACAGGAAGCACCGTACAGAAGACGTGTAGTGTGAAATGGAATTAAGTGGGTGCACAACTTGAGCGTACAGTTTGCTACTCTGTGTGCTGATGTTACTGTCCCTACTGTCTGGTTTCACAGCCATGTGAAAACAGACTGCAATGTTGATGCAATGCAGGCAAGGTCGCAATTCACATTTAGCTTTTTGCAACGCTCAGTCATTCTTGTGCCAGCACCACACAGAAACCATGTTAAAACATATCAAATTCTCAGTCTGATAATACAGCAGGCCATCTAATTTAACCCACTATACAGCAATCCACTCCATAATGCACTATGGAGTTTGAGTTAACAAGATGCATAGCTTATTATTCCAAATATTACACAACGATAAATCAAGTAATACATTTTCAATAAATAGGCAACTAGTCGACAAGACAAAACTGCCAAGCATTTTGACACAATTTGTATTTCAATGTCTACCAAATGAACACATCATATCCTGTCATCTTATAGTTAGAGATACAGGACTAGGGCTGCAAATAACAATTGATCATTGATTCATCAATAATTTCTAGTGACAATTACTCGCTTAACTTCTGAACGCTTATTAACCTGAAACGTTACTAATATTGCATATTTGATACCAGCGCCGTTGCTGCCGCCAGGCCCAGCCCGAGCCAGCGCTTTGCAACTGCTTTAAGATCTGTCCAGGGTACCGTTGTGGCTGCAGGCAACGGCCTGGTAAATAGGCCAATGCTGCCTCTAGTGGCCAATTTTAGTAAATGATTGATGGATTCCGCTTTCTACACATGTGACTTCTATTTCGTTTATCCAACCGTGTGCCTTCTGGCTAGGATATAGTGGTCTGAGTATTTTTGGTCTGTGGGGCAACCGGTCCTTCGAACAAGCCACTGAGCTTGGACTTATTGTGCTTTTGTAGTGAATATAATTATCCGATGTGTTGATGTCAGATAATGCATGTTTTGTCTATCCTGCTCCTATTCTATTATGACAAATTTGCATATTTTTAGTTAGTTAGTTTATACATTTTAGTTTAATATATATAATAGTATAGCATTAACATTATTTGCATAGGCCTCTAAAGAGTGAAGACTAATTTTTATTAGCAAAGTTAATAATATAATCTTCTACATTCAGCAACACATTATGAATCATTTACTACATATGAATCCATATTACATAATTATGGGCTTTTCAGCAAGGTACAACAAGCCATACTTTGGAAGTTTGATTACACCTTAGTCAATTGATCAATATAAAAAACATTCTGATATTGATATTTAAAATTGGGATATAAGAGAAGCTCTACTTTCTGGGAAGAATTCCTTTTTCAACCTTTTCTATCATAAAACTTTTAGGATAGTGCGCCTTCAAGTATGTAATGTATGTGCACACACGCCCTCGGCTAGCATGAATCATGAGAACTTTGGTTTGCCAGCAGTACACTGAAATGTTGGCAGGTCAGAAGTGACGCCTGTGAAAAAGAAGCTACACAACTATGCAGAGCACATCAATAAAATAAAAATAAATACATAACACTGCACACCCACTCTCATCTGGCGACGAGGATGGGGGCGGGAGAAAGGAGGGGGAATAAATAGATAGAAATCGACGTTAGGCGTCGAAAAGTACTATTCCGACAGATTTCATCAGTCCATGCATGCAGGGGTGGAAATAATTACATTTTACTTGTTGTTCAATATGGTCTCCCATTAATAGAAGAGCCGTGCTGGGCAGCAAATCAATAAAACATAATGAATTGATCAAGAAGCCGCCGAGGCGGACTCCGCCAATGCCGCTCTGCTTTCCATAGGAATGTGATGAGATGGGTTCAGGCTGTGGAACGCTAGCCGACGTCGTGTGGTAGATGCAGATTCTGAAGTATTGAATTTTCTCTGGACAGTGGGGAAAAAAAAACCTTTGTTCAATGTCAACATGAGCAGGTGCTTCACAATTCTCATACTTCATTAGCAATAGCTTAAAGGGCAATTGCCTTTTTTGACATTATGCTTATGCCTTTTACTCATACTAATATGATGTCTGCTTAGCATGGCTTATGTCGGGACTATTTGCTCATCCGGTGTAGCTATTCGTTTGATATCTTCATAGGCCAGAAAATGCAGCAAATTTTCCTGGGGCATCAGTCTTCTTATCCATAGTTCTCTCCAACATTCCAATCCACAGAGAAGCACTGACTTCACATTGCTAATGTAGTCAGATTTTGGTTGTTAGGTTGGATTGTTTAGACTTCCAAATAGATTGGAGCCCGACAAAAGCACGTTAAAGTGCCTTAATTATTAATGCCCTAATGCCCTTTTGCGTTGTGTTGTCTTGTTCAGTGCTGCGCAGTTAGCTCAGTCATGTCGTTACCCATGTTCGCTACCCTCTACCGACAGCTATCCCATATGTATGCTTCCCTTTTCTTCGCAGCTTTTCCACTATCCCTCCAATTAAAAGCTTGACAAATGACCCGAATGGGCCCCAAAAAAACACCCAAAAAACAGCTTGTTCTACATTTATTGCTCAAACACCATTTGCAGCATCTGCATTGTTCAAATTAACAACCCATGACTCAAGGAGTAGAGTTGGAGCATGCAGAATGCAGAACACAGCATTATTAATAATAAGGCCTTATTCTGGGTCAAGTCTAGAAGTTTGCATGCTGCATTGATAAGCATTTTTAAACAACCCATTGTTGAGTCTTTATGTTTAGTCAGAGACACTGATCACGGCCCAGCTCAGATTAAAGCACAATCAGTGTGCTTTTGAGCATTGCTTAGTCCATCATTCTAAAAATGACTCCAAATGATCAGTCGCTGTGCTTTGTAAAAGAGGAAGGCCATTACTGCAGTAGGGCCGCCAGTCAAGGTCATCTACTGAGCAGTCTGGGGGTCACTAGACAGACACACATATCCATCTGACGCCATGATCTGAATGCAAACACAGGAAGTCTCGCCATGGCTTAGAGTGCCATTTGCAGCTCGCCAGCGAAGTTTCGAAAATTAGTAAGGTGGGTGTAAATATTTTCCGACATTCATTATATAGTCCCTCAATTCCACCCATTGCAGCAGAGTGCATGGGCACAAAATATCAAAAACAGATGGCTGGAAGTCATAAACATGTTTATTTGTCAAAAGGCAAGAATTAAGAAAAGTTTAAAATAAAAAAAAAGTTTCCCCAGCAAATTAAGACTTGCTTTATATGAGAAGCCGTTCTATTTAGATTCAATATGTGCAAAATTGTATGGTGGATTTTCAAACAGAAATGCAAATTGTGTGGAAAAAGGTTGGCACTGAATCAGTATATTGATATCGATACGAGCAGCTGCCTAATCATTTCACACATTGGCCGTGTCCAAAATCGCCCCCTAACCCCCATATAGGGCACTATATGGGGCGCACGCCATTTTGTAGGGGTGTCCGAATTCTCCATGTGCCCCATATAGGGCACTGAAAGTATCCCACAATGCACCGCGAAATGTAGTGAGCATAAGATGTACCCTAGACGGACCCATAATGCATTGCGAGGCGCATGACACTAATTAAAACGTAGAAGAAGACGACGCGCACTCCAAAACAAAAACAATGGCGGACGGCGTCAGGACGCAACAGCAACCGACGGCGGCAAATAATTATAAATGTGAGTATAATTGATTTTCTGTGATAAAGTATACATTTATTATTTTAAAAAGCATGCGAATGCTACGGCCAATGCCGACAGGCAATGACGTCACTATGCGACAGCGGTGACGTAAGTTGACAGTGCCGATTCTAGTGTCCGAAATCTCGTCGCTGAGATTGAGTGGACTATATAGTCGGTGCCCTATCTAGGGGCTAGGGGTTAGGGAGCGATTTCGGACACAGCCTATG
>OMKY01214606.1:0-11268 GCA_900302395.1 Bregmaceros cantori | reverse complement strand
CATCGAGGAGATCACCGTCCTACGGAGTCCTGACGGGGCCAGTAAGGGTCAGAGCTGTACACCGCAATATGCTTCTCTCTCTCTATCTTGCTCTCTCTCTCTCTCTCTCTCTCTCTCTCTCTCACTCTTTCTCTCTCTCTCTCTCTCGCTCTCTCTCTCTCTCTCTCTCTCTCTCTCTCTCTCGCTCTCTCTCTCTCTCTCTCTCTCGCTCTCTCTCTCACTCTCTCTCTCGTGCTCTCTCTCTCTCTCTCAATCTTGCTCTCTCTCTCTCTCACTCTCTCTCTCTCTCGTGCTCTCTCTCTCTCTCTCTCTATCTTGCTCTCTCTCTCTCTCTCACTCTCTCTCTCTCTCGTGCTCTCTCTCACTCTCTCTCTCTCTCTGTCTGTCTCCCTCCCTCCACCTCCTACCCTTTCTCTCTCGCCATATCTCTCTTTTTCTCTCCATCTCTCGTAATTTAAACACTAAGGCTATACTCTACTTGCCACAAAGACGGTCTTATCAAAACAAATCACTACTTTTAGTATATATGATTCTTTCGAAGATGGTTTCTATCGAAGTCTGGACTGCGGTGGTGGTGGAGGTGTTGTGTGGTTTTATGATGTCCATTAAGTTACATGATGTCCATTATGAGAGGACAACTGATGGACAACTTCCTGTTGGTGCACCGTAACCATTGGTAATATTGCACTGGCACTTTTAACCACGTCCATCTGTCATCTAGCATTGTCGCAACTCTCACATTATTTTTATCTCCTAACACAAAAGTAAGATGGACTCCAACACATCTCTGGATTACCTCACAGCAGCCTTGCATCAACCTTCAGCGGCAATGATGCAAGCATTGTAGAATGTGTAGATTCCAACAAGTATGATGCTTTGAGTGCACACCTCCGGCCCCTCTTTTAAAACAAATCTCAAATGCAGATCGCCCAGGTTTACCGGAAGGGAAGATTTAACCGAGAAATCCGCCATTGTTTTTTTTTTACAAAGAGTCACTGTCTCAGAGAACGCTCACAGATCAAACACATGCATACAGCATGTGCAGCATCAAATTCAACATAGTTGCTGAATTCGATGAATAACTTTGTGCATGAGCGAAGCCGGAGAGAGAGAGAGAGAAGCGGGAATTGATGATGTCACAGTCGCCCAGAGTTCCATCTGTGGGCGGCGGTGCAATCATTAAGGAAGCGTTACGGTAAATTATTTTGCCAGCCGCCGACTCACTCAGGGACGAGTCTGGCGTAATTCGAACGAGACAGACCTTGAAATTGACGGTGCTATCTGTGCCTCCTTCCCCCTGACCCACACACACACATATTTAACCAATCTTATTGGCTGAATATTGTCCGTGTGCATATGTTCTCCAAAACACACACACACCTGCTACGCACACACCAGCTACACAAACATATAGACACAAGTACATGTGGTCATGCACACACCTGCTCATCTCATACATATATATATATAGACAGTATATATAGACAGAATCACAAACACACATACATCAACAGACCTATATACATACACTCACACAAACACTCATATACCTACTGACCTCCTCCATACACACATACACACACAATCACACACGTCAACTGAGCTATGCACAGACACACGCACCCACACACACCTACTCGACAGTTGTACACACACACACACACACACACACAGAATCATACAATTCACCCATGCATGCACAAAGTATCAAAGACATACACACACACACATCTACTCAACCGATCGATACACGCATATACCCACAGACACACACACACACACACAGACAGACGCACACATAAGTGACTCGCCCATACACACACATGTTCAGCCAATGGGCCCAAAATCTATGTGCCATAGTTTGTCAGACAGAGAGAGATGGCGCCCCCTGTTGTCAGGAAATAATGGAGGAATTACTTTTGTCGCCTGTAATTAAAATTTGCTGCAAATGTCATGGTGTCTTATCTACCAGGAACTCATTTAACACAGACAGGGAGAGAGACAGAGAGAGACACACACACAGACACACACAGAGACAGTCAGGCAGCGGGAGAGGGAGACAAACATAAACAGAGACAGAGGCAGACAGATAGATGGACAGGCAGACAGACAGACAGGGAGAGAGATAGACAAAACAGGTAGATAGATAGACAGACAGGGAGAGATAGATAAACAGGTAGACAGACAGGGACATAGATAGAACGTATACAAACAGACCAACAGACAGACAGACAGACAGACATGTAGCCGGGGAGAGAGATAGAAAGGCACAGACAGACAGGGAGAGAGATAAGGACACAGAAAGAACATCGAGAGACCGACAGACACACAGACAGACAGACAGGGAGAGAGACAGACAGACAAGAGATAGATAAACAGATAGATAGACAGAGACAGGCAGAAAGATAAACAGGCAGACAGAAAGATACAGACACAGACAGACAGACATGGAGCCGGGGAGAGAGATAGAAATGCACAGACAGACAGAGAGAGAGATAAGGACACAGAAAGAACGATGAGAGACAGACAGGCAGGGAGAGAGACACAGACAGACAGGGAGAGAGACACAGACAGGGACAAGCTGGGAGATAGACAGTCAGAGTTAGACAGGGAGAGTGATAAAGATACAGACACGGACGGACAGACAGTGGAAGGGACAGACAGACAAACGGAGCGGTCGCCAGACAGCCACAGAAATGGACAGACACAGGGAGTCAGTCACTTGTCATCATGTGACGTGCACTTCACACCAGTGACATTTCGCTGCGTCCGCCCCACAGGCTGCGCCTTCGTTAAGTTCTCCAGCCACGGGGAGGCACAGGCGGCCATCAACAGCTTGCACGGTGGACAGACCATGCCCGTGAGTATGACACTCCCAGTCCATTCGTTTCTGTAAAAGGACACGCTCGATACTGTCAAGCAAGTGACACTGACTGTGTCCGAAATCGCTCCCTAACCCCTAGCCCCTAGCCCCTAGATAGGGCACTGACTATATAGTCCACTCAATCTCAGCAACGAGATTTCGGACACTAGAATCGGCACTGTTAACTTACGTCACCGCTGTAGCATAGTGACGTCATTGCCTGTCGGCATTGGCCGTAGCATTCGCATGCTTTTTTTTATAATAAATGTATTTTTTATAATAAATGTATTTTTTATAATAAATGTATACTTTATCACAGAAAATTCATTTATAAAAGTTTTGGAGCGTGCGCGTCGTCTTCTTCTACGTTTTAATTAATTAGTGTCATGCGTCTCGCAATGCATTATGGGTTATATTTCTCCCTCTAGAGTACACCCGATGCTCACTACATTTCACGGTGCATTGTGGGATACTTTCAGTGCACTATCTAGGGTACATGGAGAATTCGGACACCCCTACAAAATGGCGTGCGCCCCCATATAGTTCACTATGTGGGGGTTAGGGAACGATTTCGGACACAGCCCATGATGAGATCAAGTATGCCAGAATGGCCCAAACCCACACTGTGCTGACTCAGAAAAGTATCCTGAAACAAATTCCATATTGTGAGGAAACAAGAAAAAAATAAGACAAAGATAGACAATACATAAACCCTCTCTTCATCTCCCCGTCTTTCTCTCTAAATTCTAAATTGCCACACATTGCTGTTGTATTTTAAGGTTTCCCCTGGGTTGCCCAGCAAAAGCGACTAGCTTCGCAACTATAGCCAGACAGAGATAAAGGCCCCACCGATGTAAAGGCCCTGGTTCTAAATCCCCACGTCCGCCACGGAAAAGAGAAAACCTCTCTCACTCTCTATCTCTCCGTCTCTCTCCCTCTCTCTCACTCACTCTCTCACTCACTCTCTATCTGCCCGTCTCCATCTCTCACTCTCTCCCTCCCCCATACACACTTTCCATACCGGCATCCTCTTTGCTTCCAAAGCAACAGAAGGCCGACCCTATTGTCAAGCTTTCATTGTCATCCCTCGCTGCCAACTGCCAACCAAATGGTCTAGTAAAACCAAGTCCATTCATGCTACAAACAGCTGACCAAGACGCTAGGTCGACCCAGAGCCCTAAAATAAGCTCCATAACTGTTAACTAAGTGAGCCCGGTCTAGCCGCTGTCTAGGGGCTGTTTACCTGCGAAATACAGGGGGCTGGCATTTTGTCCCGCTGGCTGAAACACACTTCCTGTGACTGCATATTTCCCTGTGTAAAGTGATCGCAGTGGACGGAAGTCGCTGAATTTGTCACACAAAATGCACATTTCAAAATCTGCTCACTACAGCTTGCTGTGACAAATTATTCATCATCCCCCCTGGTTCGCTCACCGGTTTACATAAGTATCAAATACATTCAAAATCCGACTTCAAAATCACTCACCGATTTGGTCGCATGTTCTTCTGGACCAATGGGATGGTGGCTTCTACTGGTAAATCCAGCTTGAATGAGTAAATGGAATAGATCCGCACAGGTAATGTTTTCAGTCGCGTTGGTTGGTTGGTTTGTCCCCAAGATAACTGAAAAGGTTGTGCACGGACCTCGATTTTTGGTGCATTTGTATAGCCTATAAGTAACATTATCATACTTAATCACCAATTTACCGATAGATCGCAAACTCACAACAGCCGCTGGGTAGTGTAGTTGGCTTGTGCTGAGCATGTTCGTCAGTGGCGTCAATCGCAATCGAGCTACTCTAGGAGCACTTGCATTGATAATGGGTTGCCACACATACTACTAGCTGTAAAACTACTAATTTTTGTACCACTACGGCGCAGGTTTGCAATCTCGGAGTGCTTCTAGTTTTAAAATAACGCGGTAGTTGTGTGCTCCCACCGAATAGACATGTTGAAAAATAGTCAAATACACGGCAAAATACATGGCACCGGAAGTGATGTTCAGACTAGAACGGCGAACTCGTTTATGGGTCTGCTTATTTTATTGTTATAATTGTGTAGGCTTCTCAAATCAGAGTCAACGCCATGATGGAACGATTTAAGGAAGAAAACGCCGTTCCGCGCCATGTTACTTTATTAGCATAGCTTAGTCCAGTCATGGGCAAAGTACGGCCCACGGGCCATATACAGCCTATTAGGGTTCACCCTGCAATACTCTCATTGCTCCAGCAGATGGTGTGCTAGTTTAGAGTTACACATTGTTCGTAGGCAGAGATATTTAAAATTCTTTTGACTATTTTTGACCATTTTTGGTTTGAGTGACTCTGCAGTTCTTTTATCACTATGTGCTCTATGACTTCGTTTTTGTCATCCATTACATGATGTGGTGTTGGAATGTTTCTAGTGTGTTTCTCAGTTTTGTTGCTAATGGTGATGAAAAATCTCTGCACCATCACTCACATTTTAAAACACGCCTTGTGTCAACACCTGCCTGCACAGAGTGGGTATCGGAACAGGTGAGACATTTGCAAATAGTTTCAGTTACAACAACGTGACCCTATCACACTATGTTTTTTCAATGGGAAAGGTTTTATCCATTAAGGGGACCTAGATATTTTTCCAGAATCAAGAAGGTTTCGATGTTTGAGAACTGTCAGAAATACACCCCTGTTTGGGTCCACAGGACTAAGCTTTGCTAACAAAGTACAGGTATGCACAGAGTGAGCATATGCATATAGGTAGGATAGGTATGTATTAATACGGGAGGACATATTTGAGTACAACTTTCCAGTGGTGTTTTGCCTTACACTAGCTACTGCACCATTAAAGTTAGATGTCTGATATTTGACTCATTTAAAATCTACATTGGCATCATTCCATCTCTTGACCGTTTGAATCGTTTTTTTTTTAGGCCACGCATATGTCCCCTAATCCTACTCCTTTTTCTATTAAAAAACAAATGAGCCATGATCAGTGACTCATAGAACAGTGTATAGATGGGACATTCATTAACCCAAATGACTGAGCAGTGCATGGATCTGGATGAAATTTTGTAGTTGTTTTTGTAGTTTGAATGACCAACAGAATAAGTGATTAAATGTTGTTGCATTTCTGTAGCCTATAAGTAGCCTAATAGTTTGACAACTGTTATGAGATTACAAACTGTGGTCACCTCCAGTAAAAGGCAGCACTTGCTTCCACTCTACTGCGTGGCACTAAAACCCCTATTTCCACTGGCCTACTTAAGGCCAGCACGGCACAGTTCACATGCACATCCACCCGGAAAATCGCTTCCCCGCGCGCGCAAAACGGCCAGGCCACACCAGGCTTCAGGACTCACTCAGTTGTGGGTCCAGAATGTGGCCGTCCATGGCCACGTTTGCTGGTCGCCGATTGGTCACACTCAGAGATGGTGACACAACATGGCCAGCCAATCACATGAGGGGATATATGAAGTCTGGACACTCAGGGCGCTCAGTTTCTCCCATAGCACCTCCTTTTGCTATGCCGCTATTGCATTGTGGGAATTCCCACCATCTCTCTGATTGGCCGGTTGCATGGTGTGTGATGTCTAAGCTGCAGCTCCCCCTGTTGTCATTTCATTCCCATTACACGTATGATTAGCTGTAAAAGATGGAATATCAACCCTAAGATACCTAGCCTACTCACAGTCAATGCCAGCACATTGTCTGGCCAACAACTGGCCAGCTTAAAAGCGGCTAACAGGCTAGCACAGCTGTAACTCATCACCTTGAAACAACGCGAGACATCCACTAAGATGCGGCTACTGCCCTCTAGTTGCTAGCTACAGAACTGCAGCGTCAGGACCACGCGCAATATTCTTCAATTTCAATTCTGAAGCTCTTTTTTTTTTTTAGATGTTTCTGGGACACATTCAAACACAAACAAACAAACCCTACTAGAGCTGCAACTATTTTGAAAATCGATTAATCAGATCTTTTCTGACGATTAATCGAATAATCTGTTCATGTTTTCTTTGAAATCGGAACATTTGTTTTCGGAACAAATGTCTTTTTTGCGCCTCATTTGGAGCTTTATTCAGGATTGGCTGGAAAAAGGGTGAAGAAGGGGGAGGAGACATGCGGCGGGGAGGGGAAGCGAACCCACGATTCTGCGTGCAACGCATATGACATTTGTGTACTTCGCAGTGTACTCACTCTTAACAGACTGAGCTACTGTGGCGCCCAAAATTGCGATTATTAACCTGAAACATTGTTGATATTGCAAACGTTGAACAACATATTCAACACATTTAAGCAGAGGAGTGACCAAACAAGGAAACGATTAATCAAATTAGTTGCCGATTAATTCAATAGTCGATTATCATCGATTAATCGATGAATCAGTTGCAGCTCTAAACCCTACACATCTCCATTGACAGCAAACCGATATGACAAGTTACACAATTTGTGTATCTCGGCCACAAATTATCCGCCTCAAATGACGGCTCCACAGTCGAAAAACATAGAAT
The DNA here is from genome assembly GCA_900302395.1 of Bregmaceros cantori. Lineage (NCBI taxonomy): Eukaryota > Metazoa > Chordata > Actinopteri > Gadiformes > Bregmacerotidae > Bregmaceros > Bregmaceros cantori. The sequence goes on along the minus strand of OMKY01214606.1, from coordinate 3,913 downwards.
AGCGCGAGGCTGGCAGCCTAGCGCTACCCCTCACGTCGAAACAAACTGCGCTCCACACTAAACCCAAAATACATACATCCTGCCAGCCGTGCTATATGGTTTAAACTGGACCACAAAGTTGAGCAGTGTTATTGTAACCTTCCAAAACCACATCATGCATTGGTTGACAGGACACCCCCTTTACCAGGACACCGAAATAAAAGAACTCCGTAGACTAACGTCACTCAAACCAATAATGGCAATAATCAAAAGCAGAACCCTTAAACTCTACTGCACATCAAGAGATCCCAAATCGGTCTGACAAAACTCTGCCTCGGGTTTTGTGGAGGATTGGTGGTCGCCAAGAGAAGCAGAGGAACCCAATAGATGGTATGACAACGTTTACAAATGGTCAGGAGTCAGGACTCAACCTGCCAACACTCAACAGAGTGAGACTGGACTGGAAGGAAACTCTGGAGGAAGCTGACCCATGTTGGTGCACATTCTGCTACAAGTGTAGAAAGTGAACTATGATGATGGGACACATTCAGAGATTTCTGGGTGAAGGGCCAAAAGCTGATGAAGCCCGCTCTGGATTTAAAGTGTAATCACATCTAACTTATTAACATATTCAGCTGAGACACTAAAAACTGTTCTAATGACTGAAATTACATTCCATTGCTCCCAGCTGATGCCAAAACATAGAGTCATCCATTGCGCCCGAAACCACAGTCTAATTAAGTCATCGCCCCCCCAGCCAGTCAGCCCGGCCAGCAGCAAAACATGACGCGGGTTGATGATGCATCCTGGCCGCTGGGGCTGATGGATGGAACGGGAACAGGTGCGTCTTTAGCATGCGGGTCAGCGGCTGGTGGAGCCAGGACTGGGGTACTGAGGGGGAGGTAGGTGGTGGTGGGGGGGGAATCAGACCCTGAGAGAATGTAACACCGAATAAATCACTTCTAGGGGCGTTAATTGCTGCAATGATTGCTGTGCCTGCATTTCAGCGTTCCGAGCACTGGATTAATACATACAAATAATGTGACGGCTCTCTGAATACAGTGATGCACACCAAATTAGTGAGAACATTATGAACAAATATACAGGTTCAAGGAATTCAAATGTAACCTAGCATCAATGAAAACATATAAAATCAATCACTACTAAAGGAATGGTTTTAGAACCCAAACAATCCTTCAAGTCATTAGGACAGAACTATTGTGCATGTGTACAACCTTGAATTGATTTCAGCCATGATTTCAGTCCCCTCTTAAAGCCATTCCTATTCATCTCTAGTTTTAGCTCTGTTGGTATCGAGTTCCAAAGATTTGCCCCCTCAACATGTAAATTACATGTAAATGAGCCAGAGTTAACCAAAGGCTAGTTTTCTTAGTCCCTAGGCAGGTGAATGGGAGAGAATAATGAAACCACTCATACAAAGCATGATAAGAACCAGATATGGGCAGAGTAGCCATAAAAATTACTCAAATAAAAGTATTGTTACCTCAGCAAAATATTACTCGAGTAGGAGTAAAAAGTAGTCATCCAAATAGTTACTCAAGTAAAAGTCAAAAAGTATTCCACAAAAAAGTTACTTAAGTAGTGAAAGTACTGAGTAAATTTCAGTTTAAAAAATGAATTCAAAAAATGAATGAAAAAAAAATGATCGCCCGAGAGAGAGACATAGACCAAGTGGGAGAGAGGGAGAGCGAGAGACACCAAGAGAGAGAGCGTGAGCGAGAGAGAAAGCGCCCGAGAGAGAGATATGACATCAACATATGTGCCAACAGTTCCCAACGGGTGTCGCTAAAGGCAGAGTTAATGTACCGAGTACTTTTTACTGACATCTCAGTAAAAAGTAGTTTTTTTCACCTCAAATTTACTTGAGTAAAAGTAGAAAGTAACTCGTGAAAAATGTACTCCAAAAGTAAAAAAGTACACAAAAAAATGTTAACTGAGTAAATGTAATGCGTTACTGCCCATCTCTGGTCGTGTCAGGCTATGGAAATGTTGTATCCAAGTGATTGGATTAGACTTTTATTACATTTTGTGGTGTGAATGAGGTAACATGCTTTTGTGTAAATCCCATTGAATTATTCCACGTACTGGTGGCAATTGACAAAGAATAGTGGAAGAATGGTTTAGAAAACATACCTTTCTGAACGAGGGTTCGTGGTTCAAGTCTGCCAGTTCTACCAGTAGGGTGGATTGCCCTAAAATGGGCCACTGCCTAATCTGGGACACCTAAGCTCAAGTGGCTCTGGCTCCTCCTCAACTAATGAATGTCAGTGAAACTATGCTAACATAAAGTTCAATTGTTCAATACTACATTTCACTGTTCCACATTACGCAACAGATTGAACACACTGGGAAGCTGCATTTTACATTAAAATTAACCCAGTCAACGTAAACATTGTTATTTTCTATATTTTATAGGCTGTAGTAGTAATGCGTTGTTTTGCATGGCTATCCGTGGCTATCCATATATATGGCGCTAACTATAGCTTGCTTGCTTATTGAGCAAACAAGCAAACATTTTTCTATAGCTTGAAGTTGCTTCCTTGATAATGGTGATTACCAGAAAAAGCATCTTGAATTTAACTTTGATTTATGTATCAACAATGACTAGCGCCGGGCAAGAGAGGCGAAGGAAGAAAGAGCACAATTGACAATAATCACATCCCAATTACAGCTATTAGAAGGTACAATTGCAATTTCAGCATGTTTCTGTTAGACCCGGTCATTCACTTTCACTCTTTCAATTTCAATCATGTGACCCAGACCACAAACATGGCTGTCTCAGGCAACCCCAGGCAAGTCCTCGCTAGGGATGTGGACAGGGGGTCACATCTAGATGTAGAAACAATATATCGGTATACAACCCTACATTTTGGGCCCGCCTGATATTTTTCTGGGCCCACCTGTTTGCTAATTTCTGCCTACACCCTTGGTCCTCTCTTCTCCCCTTCCAGATTCCAACGGCTAAACAACTAATGCCAATATTTGTTTTCTAGTTGAAATCTAGTTTGTTATCGTTGGTTTAATATGTAGTAAATAATTGTGACAATAGTAGAAAAAAATATTGTGTGCCTTCAAATTGAATCTTGATTTATTTTACAGTAAGACTCCCCCTGGTGCATCCAGAAAACACAACAAGCTTCCCGGCTTGAGCCAGAGAGGGACAAGGAAATTGAGACAAAATTCCTGTCTTATCCCCACGTCCGTCGGGACTGTTGACACACCAGGGAATTTGCACGGGCCAATGCATATTTCAATCATTACCCAAAAGTGTTGGAGAGGGGCCCGTCCATTCCTGGCCAAAGTCTAGCAGCCTGTTAGCGCTACCCTGCATGGCCGCCATTGTGAAGTCAGTTATCCAACGTTGAATACAGGATTTGAATCGACATGTACTTAGAAGTGGACACGGCTGATATTATTTTGATACATATATTTACTAGAGCTGCGACTGATTAATCGATTAATCGATGATAATCGGTTATTGTATTAATCGGCAACTAATTTGATAATCGATTAATCGACAGCGATTAAACATTTCCTTGTTTGGTCATTCCTCTGCTTAAATGTGTGGATATGTTGTTCAACGTTTGCAATATCAACAATGTTTCAGGTTAATAATCACTATAATTTTATGCACCGCAGTAGCTCAGTCTGTTGAGAGTGAGTAAACTGCAAGGCACGCAAATGCCATATGTGTGGCACGCCGAATCGTTGGTTTGCTTCCCCTCCCCGACATCTTTGCTGCATGTCTCCTCCCCCTTCTTCCAGCCAAACCTGAATAAAGCTCCAAATGGGGCACATTTGTTCCGAAAATACAAATGTCCCGATTAAAAAAACAAACAAACAGATTAATCGATTAATCGTCAAAAAAGATGACTGATTAATCGATTATCAAAATAATCGTTAGTTGCAGCTC
>OMKY01214597.1:0-24293 GCA_900302395.1 Bregmaceros cantori | reverse complement strand
AGTTTATTATATGGTAAGAAGAATAGACAGGTTTACGTGCGAAACACTGGTGGGAGTCATTTTGTTCTTAAGGTCACTAAGGTCACTTCGGGTGCCTTATTGTTGCCTATGCCAACTCAGGTTCTGGACCGAGGTTCGAGCACACAAAATGCACGGCAGTTCAAAATCCGACCACTAGGTGTCGGTCTGTGACCTGTTACACATCACACCACTCGCTCCGTTCATAATGTTGTATAAATATTGATGAAATACAGTCAAAATCCCACTTAAAGTTACTCACCAAGTGGTCACATGTTCTTCTGGACCAATAGGCTGGCTGCTTCTACTAGTTGTTCCAAAAGGAATGAGACAATGGAACGGGTTGAACTGATTATGAAATCATGCGTTCGTGGGTCACAGAGCCGCACGATAACATTTGGGTGAGGAATAGCACACCGCAAGTTACCACCACAATTTTTAAATAACCCTGTAGGTGTGTGCTCCCATCAAATAAACATGATAGAAAAATAGCCAAATACGCAGCAAGTAAATGACACCGGAAGTGACGTTCAGAGACCGGAAGTACCCCCGAACTTGTCTATTAGGCTTGTCTAATACGAGGGTTGTCAAAATTCAATTAATGCATTATTATATTATCATCAATTATCATGAATTTCATCGTCCGTTAACTAATTAAGTACCAAGGATGCATTATCATGTTTTTTCTGAGTAAGAAAAAAAAGATGTGGGTGCAGTTCCACTTCTAACCGCAAGGCGGCGCCGTACATCACCTCTGGGGCCTCTGGTTTCCCCTCTACAGTGGCGCCGTATTCTGCCACCCGGTGCACAGGGTTGGTACTGCATTTATTCTGGATTTTGTCAGAAATCAGCATTTTTAGTGAGACCCACCCATGTTCTGGAGACTTAAAGAATGGAAACAGGTAGAAACAAACTTTTTTTTTCTGCTGATGAAGGAAAATCTGAAGTTTACTTTGCTGTGTGTTTTGTTTACAAGGACACAGAACTATGGATTTTGAAAAAACATTAAGATGTTGGAAAAAAAAACCTGGCACTTGGATGTGCAGAATTTGAAAAGGGCTAGCACTGAATATGTTAATCATAAGCCTTTTTTTTTTTTTTAGAGCTGCTAGGTAATATGGTGCAGTGCCATGCAAGGCAGGCATGACTAAAATAAGTTTGTCAACAAGTTGACACATTTATAACTTCACGTGGTGGTAATTTTCTTCTATGGAGCTAAAGGAAGAAATTATCCCGGAAGAAATTCCGCATGCACACATATGGCGAATGCATTCTTGTACAAATCAGCTAACATTGTTTTCCAATAAATTAATCAATTAAAATATTATCAATCAGTTCATCGGTTATCAATTAATCACTAACATGTCTAGTAAACTCACGTGTACTGATATTAAATCTGTTTTTCGTTGTAAGCCACAATAAGAGGATATTAGCACAGATGGAAATGATATTTCAAGCCCATTTGCTATGTTATTGCGGTGACCAGCATATGCACTGTTTCCTCTCGGGGGTAAAGTCTCCTCACTCGAAGTGTTATTGAGATTTATGCTACACAGAATAACATTACATAGACTTCGAAGCGTATGTATTAAAAAGAGAAAATGTTAAAAGAAAAAAGAAAAAAAGAGAGGAAAAAAGGGGGGGTTTAAAGGAGGCACATAGTCTGAAAAGTTTGAACCTATAAGATATTCACCGAGGGGCGTGGTGGCAGAGTAGTTATAGAGCACGTGCCGCGGGTTCTAATCCCCTCTCCAGCATTTCTGCAATGTCTCCCCCCGACTCTTCATCCCAGTCACCGATTTAATCCTGTCACTATCTCTCTCAATGATGAATGAAAAGCGGTGTTCGCGCCCTCCCCAACCAAAAAAAGAAGATATTCACACATAATATCACTGCTGGGTTTTGGCCTCAGATTGCACTGGCCATAGCAAGCGTGACAGAATCTGACCCCTGGCACTCCCAACAGACTAAGTGTCTGGGCAGATGGCACTCCAGGGCACCGTGTTCTAGGTCAGAATGTCCAACGGTGGGTTTGTTCGGGGCTGTCTTGGGTTGGTCTTGGGCCTCATCATCAGCAGCATCAGTAGTGTTCTAGTTTTGACCAGGAAACATGCTGGGGAGGGGAGGGAGGCACTCGTGGGGTGACCCTGATCGGGAAAGAAGCTAGGGGGACAACAATCTTAGTCTTGCTATCAGTGATGTCAGTAACTAAGTAGATTTTAGCATTTTTTTCAGTAACTAGTAATCTAAAACATTTTCTAACAGTAGGCAACGGTAAGATATCAGTATATGTACTGTATGCTCAGAGAGTCTGCCTGTGGGTATCTGTTACAGGCATAAACTCTACGTTTAGGCTTTGAGCCAACACAAGGACGTTTGAAGCGACCCCTTCGGTCTGTGGATGATTCCTTGCAGTCAATGTTTTATTTACGAAAAATCATTTATCATTTGAGCAGCAGACACATGATTGAACCCTGCGAGATGTGGTCTTATCATTTGAACATAGAGCTGCGGAAAAGGGTGTTGATGTCGAAACACACCGCGGTAAATTGTCGATATGTCCAAGTTGGAGATAAGCACTACTTCGCATTGCTATCAGAGGGAGGTGAAGCCTTCCTCCAATACAATGGAATGGACTATCCCACTGTCGTTTACACGCCTGTATTCCGAAAACTCTGTATTCCGAATTGAATTTTGGTCTATCATTTGCCGTGATGAGTGTGGATCCAAAAAAGCGATCTGCTTATTTTGTTAGGGTCCCTCCAAAATCCTAACGCCTAATGCTTACTCTAACCCCTAACCTAACCCCAACAAAATAAGCGGATCATTTTTGTGATTCAAAAACGATCCGCTTGGGAGTCAAAAACGAATAGTGTGTTCTTATTGTTTTAAAATGATTGATTTGATTCAGTGTGCTTTCAGGCTATATTATGATTTGAACAATTGCAGTCTACCAAAAATCCATCTGGAAGGAATTATTGTATTTATTTATTTATTTTTCTTCTTTTTTAAGTAATCCAAAAGTAGCACCTTCCCAACCCTGGAAATCTGCATAAGATCGCACATGCAGAGCCGTCCATGGAGAAGCGTCTTTTAGCTGTGAGTGTATATATAGCCTTAAGTGTCTGCACGTGTGGACTTGGCAAGTATGAATTATATGTTTGTAGATACTCTTATGTAGTAGGGCATGTATGGGCATGATGCTGAGTGCACGGGGGGCGGAAGCTGCAAGTCCTTCATGGAGATGAGAATAAACATGTATGCACATAAGGTCATTTACTTGTCATTATCCTCTGTCCTTGTTTTTCCTTTTTCTTTGCGTGTGAGTCAGAATGTGCGCAATAATGACATCTGACATCTTTAGGTGAAGCCTTTACGTGCTGTTTGTTCGTAAGAGTGAAACTTCACTAGATATAATTGTCAGTGTTTACGCAGAAAGGCGCAAAGCACACAATGACGTAATGATGCACCGTCACGTGGGTTTGCTTGTTTACATTGTAGCCAAAGTTAAGGGGCCCTGACACTACTTCGTTGTTGTGGTTGTTTGAACTGTGACAATGACAATACATATTCTATTCTATTCTAAAAAGCAATCTGACGAATGATTACAAACTGCTCCTCTTCCTCATAAAACTTTTTCTTTTTTTCTTTTTTTAATGTATTTTTTGCGGGCCATTCTGACTTTTTTCAGCTTTATTCAGGATTAGCTGATTTTTAGATACATTTTTAATAAGGCAAATAAGGAGCATTAAAATAACCAAATAGTAACGACTAACAGTGATTGTTTTCGATTATTCGTTCCTTAAAACGACTAAAATAAAAGTAACGTAGTAACTGTAACTTAGTTACGGACATCACTACCTCTACAAGAAAAAAATGCAGCAATAGGGAATTATCTTAAAAATGCAAAGGGTTTCAGGTGCATCTGGATCTACAACTGCCCTCACTCCACATCAATGAAAATGGATGTGGAGTGAATTAGCCCGCTATCCTTTGCAATATTCCAGCCCATTATCCATTACAAGAGGTTCATCAAAGATCTGCGATGAAACATCTGCGATGACACACTTGTGCAGACCCGTGGAGAGGTACAGATAATGGAAATTTCCAAGAAAAATAAATAAATAATTCCATAAATACCAGAATCTCCGGCTTTTCTCCCTCGACTGTTCATCTTCGGCTTTTCTCCCTCGACTGTTCATCCCAGTTCCCGATTTAATCCGGTCGCTCTCAATAAAGAATGAAAAACGCACCCAAAAAATAACTTGGAAAAAAAAGACCATTTAACTGCTTTTAGCTTGTTAGAAGTGATTGCTGCAAAAATATATAGAACACATTTAGTTTATTAGGTAAAGTTAATGTATGCCATTTATGCATGAAGGATATTATAAGAAGGAGGGATGTTGGACTAAATGCCCAGTGATTGTGTTTGATTTTGGCATATCCAGCACAATAAATAATAAATAACAATAGAACAAAGAAACTAAACTGAATATGAAAGTGATCAAGACACAGCCTGAGTTTAGAGAGAGAAACAGTGTGAGAAAACGAGACAGACAGCGTGGGAGTGAGATTATTTTGCTATTTTAACACGCAAAAGTTGGTAGTGAATGTCTGGAGTAGCAGAACAGGCGTGTGAATGAGCGTTTGACACCTTGACAGGTATATGGATCAGGTTTTTGACAAGGCACACAATTGAGGAGAGAGATGTTTGAGGGGAAGGCAAAAGAGCGGACAAATTATTTCAGACAATTGCTCAAATGCACGCCCTTAGCTCACCTTCTCAATTGTTTAATTTTTGTTTCCGTTTCCTTTGGTGTGGTTTATGACTGCTTTCAGGGGGGGGGCTGCTTTAGACTTCGCTTGTTCATGCATTTTGTTATTTATTTATTTTTTGTTAATTACCTGTGTGTTGTTTTATTAAAAACAAATTAGTTATTTTTCCGGTGCAAGCATCATTTTCTCATGCTATTGACAGCGTTAATGTGTGTACTAACCAAACGTGGCCTGTGCGACTTTAATCCCAATATAACATTACACTCACTCTCTCTCTTTCTCTCTCTCTCTCTCTCCACGGCGTATCATTTGCCATGATGTAAAGTGTGAATCCAAAAAACGATCCGCTTATTTTTACAAAATAAGCGGATTGCTTTTGGGATTCAAACTTTATTGGAATGGAGATATTTTGCAACAGCGAGTGCACCCCCCGCCCACTATGCGCCAGATAAAAACTGTTTCAATCCGTACACAGTATAAATATGGACATAACCTGGATGAAATCACACCTCCATTTTTTTGTTACTTGAGAAGGTTTTAAAAGAAGGAAAACTGAGAAATAATTTTTTTAACTAACAAGTAAATTGACAGACAGGCTGCAAGGTAAGGCCAAGTGTAGGAAAAACTACTTACACATTTCTCCTGCAAGGCTTATGCCGCTAAGCTCGCAAGCCAACATTCTGCTAAAGGCAACACACCTTGCATGTTTTTTTGTCTGTACGGCTGGTCTGAGGTTAGCTGTTCTTAGCTAGTCAACAGCCTGAAGCTGGTCAGAAGCCGGCTAATTCTTGGTCAACTACCAGCTCAAGCAAGATTTTTCTTTTCGTAGGGGCCGAGAGAGCTCTGCTGCCATATCAAAAATGTGCACCAGTGTCAGAATGAAATTAGTGTTTCTTTGCGATCCTTATGCGTGTCACACTACCCTCGAGAGCTAACCGCTGGCCTGGAAATATTCACATTCACAAAGCTAAAACACAATCTCTCAACTCGGGGGGGAAACTAATTGATGAAGTATTGCACACCTAATCAATGTTGACGCCAAAGTGCCAACTGGACATCACATTTTCCTATTGGGATTCATCACAAGCCATTCAGTTGTAAATTGCCACTAAACTGCAGGTAAGGAACAACAGCGACGCAACAGCGAGTGGAGATGGGCATTATTCAGTCAGTCTTGATAAACTCAATGCTGTCCACATTGTCCTAGTGGGGTCAGAATTACAATAAGAAATGCTTCCATGGTGAACAGGCTTTATTCCCATTCCACACACACACACAATGGAACTCGAGCAATCCGTATTCCTATCTACACCCACAATAAGAACCGGCAAACATATTCAGGAACAAATCATGTTCAATTACAAGGCGGCTGTGAAAAGGCTGTCCATCCTTTCCACTAAGACCCCCAATGTTTTGCTTGAGTGAAGCTTCTACACTTGTACAAATAACATGATCAATCATGGACATGTAGTATGCAGCTGTGCAATCAAATACTAACATATTATGCTGGCACCAACAACTTTCTACTCTGCCAGTGCACCAAAATGTCTTTTAAATTTGTTTTTTGTTATGCTAACTCTGATTTTTAGAACACAGTATTCACAGTATATATCACAATATCAGTGTTTGTGTCACATTTTAATAACGATTACATATCTCGTTTTGACATCTAACGTGTAAAAAAAAAAATTAAAAGCCAGTCAGTGCTTGTATTTGTCAGTGTGCCTCATTGTGAGGGAAATACGGCACATGGAGACAAAGTCTGGATCACTTGTCCCCCACCCTAGCTGATCAGCAAAGACGATTTACGGACAATGGACATTTTTAGTCTGACCTTATTGGAAGGAGGTCCAGAAAAAAGTAAAACATTGAATAAACTAAAAAAAAGTGGTGTAATCGATTACATCAAATTTTTTTCTTTGGAAGAATGTGATTTTTTTCTTTTCAGTGAGGATTGTTTTGAGGTTGTTCTGGTTTTTTCCATTGTCGGGGCAGCTCAGGTTATGTGTTATAGAGGATATGATCACTCTTGACACGGGAATATGTGTAAAGGGTTCATTAATTAAACTATACTGGACAGAGCTGGGTATCAAACATGGCTGCTAAGCTAAGGGCTATGGCTAGACATGGTTAGCTATAGATTAGCAAGAGCAAGTTAGATGCCGACTATGTCATTTGTCAGGAAGCAACACTCATTCAGAGCCAACGAGATGGGACATCAGATGATGCCACAGCTTTGTGCGAATTGGGATAACGGAGGCGTGACATTATCAGTTACATTTCAGTAACACAGGACAGCACGGTGGTTCAGTGGTTAGCATTGCTGCCTCACAGCTAGAAGGTCCTGGGTTCGAATCCCAACCCAGACAGGTCCTTTTCTGTGTGAAGTTTACATGTTCTCCTGTGTCTGTGTGGGTTTCTTCCAGTTTCCCCCACCACCAAAAACATGTTCTAGTAAACCCCTGGTCAAGGCACTGGCTCAGAATCTGGCTGCCCACCGCTCCTCAAGGATGGGTTAAATGCGGAGGAATAATTTCACTGTATATGCATGTGTGACTAAATAAAGTACCTTTACCGTATAACAACAGGAAAATTGACAATCCAATGTGACTGGACACAGCAAACACAATAACTAGATACATTAAAATACAGATTTCTGGGACCTCCAAAAGCTTGTGCCATCGGCTCATCCCTAACCAATCCCCACCCCCTCCACCCACACATACACACATTCTCAGACGCATATCTGAGACAGGAATTAGGGCGTGCCCCCCTGTTAGCGCCCACTATGACATCACAACCTAATCGCATGCAGCTTTTCTCTGAATAGGCCGTATGCGCTATTAAACAAAAGACACCATTAAACAAAAAGGAGACGGCTGTTAAACACAATGGAGACGAGATACGGCGCATGCACAAAAGACGAAAGCAAGACTGAGGAGAGACACATGTGTCCATGCACAGTATAGAGCTGTATACAAGACAAATGGAGCAGCACATAGCTGTGTGTCTGTCTGTCAGTCTGTATGTGTGCGTCCACATGAGTGTAAATGCCACATCGACCTGTTTGGCCTTCTGTGAGCTTGGAGAAGCCGATAATGATGTTGACATATGGACCCACCAGTCTTATTGACTGGTCTTATATCTATCATTATATCAACATGGTACATTGAACTCTCTTGGCTAAAACCCACATGAAAACAGATTGTACACCAGAAATAACCGTTAACAGATACCAAACTTATCAGCAGGTGAAAATGTCAAAACAATTATGATGGGAGCGTGTTGATCAACAGTATTTTCTGATATTTGATATTTAAAATACTGCTAGGGAGTAGGGAGTAGAACTTTTCTCTCCCTGTTTACTACCCACACCCCACCATCCTCTCCCCAGGTTGCTTGGTGTGTTGTGTGCATGGTTGTCTCTTTTGTTTGATTGGGTAGAAAAAATTAAAAACACAACTGCCCTGGTGGCATTCAGCTGTGATTGTCCTTTTTTCATGTGATGTCCAGGTGCGCTCTATAACCACTTTGCCAACGCACGCCCCCAACATGTTATTTTTTAACAGTATTATCTTAACAGTTTTTATTTTTCAACAGTCAACACACAGAAATGTAGTCTTCTTGACCAGTAAAAGATCTTCATGCAAAAACCAGGGGAAGCGGAGAAATACAAAATATACTAATAATACATTTCCTTTGTCTTTTTGACACAACGTCAATAATAGGATTCAGATTCGGAATTTCAGGCTCCGTTGGAACGTGAACTGTGGAAAGTGGAGCACTAGCCCATCTATGTATTAAAAACGTGTGCGCCGCTGTAGATTAGTCTGTTAAGATAGAATAGTGCACTGCAAAGCACATGTACACAGAGATTTATCATGCTTCCCCTCGCTGACAACTTTGCTGCATGTCTGCTCCCCCTTTCCAGCTAATCCTGAATTAAGATGAAAATGGTCCGAATGGGCCTCAAAAATAGAAAAAATAAAATAAAATTAATATAGAGCGCCCCCCCAGATCATAGGTCGAGCAGTGCTGTAGATTCTTATCTCTCTGTAAAGAATGAAAAAACAGCACTTGTGAGCAAAAAAATAAATTTCTCAAAAAAAAAATCTGGCATGTGGGCTTTTAAAAGGGGTGGCGTAATGACCGGCTGGGTCCGAATTGCTCCCTATCTCCCATATAGTGCACTATAAGGGGCGCACGCCATTTTGAAGGGGTGTCGAATTCTCCATGTACCTTATATAGTGCACTGAAAGTATTCTAGAATGCACCTCAAAAAGTAGTGAGCATCGGATGTACACTAGACGAAGCATTATAACCATAATGCATTGCGAGACGTTTAAAAAATGACCTAAACCTAAACAAAAAGATGGCACGGCAGGAGTAAATAGCGAGTGATTGCGGCAAATCATCATAAATGTTAGTACTTTTGACTTTTTCTGATGATTGCTGAATTTTATAATTATATATATATATATTTTTTTATATATTATAATAATTTTGACGGCGCCAACTCTAGTGTCCGGAATCTCCGCCATTGCTGTTGATTGCACTGTAAGTGAATGCACTATATGTGTATGGGGGGAAGGGAGTAGTGGATAGGGAGCGATTTCGGAAACAGCCAATGACTGTCACACACTAAATGCTAAAAGTTTAGCAACCGTAAACTGTCCTCACAGCCTATTGAAGGTAACTTCGGCGAATGCAGAAGTTTGCCGATGACTCAGTGTGCCTAATGCAATATTACAATGGGGGCGTTTAAATTGTTTCCATTCAGCACCCGACACCCACGGCTCGGAATGATGTTTTCAGAGCGGTGCGCTATCTGCCATGACCTCCATTTTGCCTGAATCTAAACAAGCAGCCATTACGCCGCAGACAGAAGATATGTCTAATTTGTTTCACTTAGCAGAAGAGTTGCATCCACGACAATGACGGTGAATGAAAATGACAAAAGCAAACGTATAATAATAATAATGATAAGTATAATAAGTAAATAGTCTCATGAGGCCCTCCTTCCTTTGTTACTGCCTAGCCAAAATTAAGCCTGGGTTCATCTTAACTCCTTGAGCACGACTCGCTTTAGGATTCTTTGGAAACGTTCCTTCCTTTGCAAAACATTTCAAATGTTTATACAGCAACGGCCACGTTGGGGCCTAAAGACACAAAAATCTGAAGATTGAAGTTTGAAAACTCCGTATAAACTGCTGAAAACTCAAAACCTGTGTCGCTTACACGACACACACTTTACATCATGGCACCTTTGGCAGCACATCGCATACACGTCACACCCTTGCCCCTGCTGATAAAAGTAATCAACATGCCCTTTCCCCGCGGCTAGTTAATGCAAACAAACATGCCGACCACGACCAAGCTGTTCTGACTGCCATAGTAAGCGTACAGAAGTTGTGTCAGTCATTGTACCGAATGTATACGAATGTCATCTCGGTGAAGAGACAAGTGTACAATTATTGACGGGACACTTTGAATGCCCTGCGGACACACCAATGTTGAATCACAACGGTCTGTTAAACTCAGCGGTTTGGCATGCATATCCAATGAAATAACACCTACTCTTGCGCTGTTGAGATGTATACGTAGCCTTAGTTTTTATAATATGAAGAAGGAAGATTGTGCTGTTTACTCTTTCTAGGACATCAGCATTTTGATCTTTTCGTGACATTTTTAACATGATTCTGTAGCACCAGATTTAAAAGGCGATCATTCATTGGTTTTGAAATAGACAATGTATCACCACCATATGTAGGTACCTAGCTGGAAGCAAAAATCGGTGCAAGCGCCATTTTCTCATGTTATTGACAGCGTTCGTGTGAAAGGGGATGAAAGAGCGGGGACTAGCGAGCGTGCAGTATATGACCTTTAGAAGTGATCTTGTGCCGCTGCATGCGCTGTGGTCGATGGAGCGTAGGACTTTTATATTTGGCTGCTGTTTGACTTCGACTTCAAGCAACGCTGGCAATTGTTTCTGTGTGTCTGACTGTATTTGTGTGTTGGCGTTGTACAGGTTCACCGCTCTGAATCTGAATCAAACAAACGCAGACATTACTTTGAGTTTAATTATTGTTAGAATGTATTAGTCTAGTTTGGTCACACTAAGTGAGATTTGTTAGCCTGGGCGAACGCACTGTCTCACAGACAATAAATGGGGGGGGCACAGCTAGACGGGAGAGGAGAGCCGGAGCGCTGGGGGCAGACCGGGGGAGATGCGGTAAGGCTGAGGGATGGACCCGGGGAGAGCCAGACAGATAGCAAGAGGGGGACGCCCGGAGCAATTGATTGCAGGGACAAAGATGATTGTGAAGGAGTGCAACAAGGGAGAGAAAAATAATGTGTAAGGGGGGGAAGGGGGGTGAGAAAGGGCACAAAGAAGCCAAAAGAGCCAGGAAGAGAGTGAGAGAACAGACAGTGTATGTGTGAGTGTGGTGTATGGAACCCTTGTGGAAATTAAAACATCATGGGGCTCACAAAGGTATGAGATTTAGGCTCCGACAGGTTTAGTGACCCCCAATAGCGGTGCTGTTATTGGCCTAGTGGCTCGGAAGGCTTGCCTCTATGGTGCCTGCCGTAGTCCCAAGTCAGGCATGTACAGTCTGTCATTTTTATGTGTGCATGTTCACATACAACACCCATCACCACCACCTCTATCCTGAACTCCTGCCAGGAACTAAACTATGACACTTTTCAGGTACAGATTTCTACAATTGAATGTATGAAATGTAATTCACTCCAGAGATTTGTACAGAGGTCCTACAAAGATACATTTTTATCAGATGTCAAAGTACATTTTTAGGGGCTGGCATTGTGGCGCAGTGGCTTAGATCACAGCACACGCATCGCCGTGAGATCGCTTCCACTCATGGTCATATACTGCATGCGTGCTCAAACCCTCTCGCTCTCATACCTCCTTCACACTAATGCAGTCAATAGAATGACAAAAAAGGTGCTTGTGTCAAAATACTAACTTAAAAAAAATCTTTAAGTTGTTGTTTTCCCCCTTGAAAGTAGAGTTGCAGACCTTTAAACATGCTTTACAGAAAACATACTCATGTCAAGAACTATTTTTAGAATAAAATACATTTTAGTTACAATTTTTCCTATAACGTGGAGATCCCCATTCTTACTTCGCCATACTCGGCGCCATTTTGGCACCATGCTTTTGAAGACACCATTTAGGTAATTATAGTAGAGCTGCAACAGATTGATCGATTTATCGCTGATAATGGCTGATTGAATTAATCAGCAACTAATTTGATTAATCGAGAGTGATTAATCGTTTCCTTGTTTGGTTACTCCTCTGCTTAAATGTGTTGAATATGTTGTTCAACGTTTGCAATATCAACAATGTTTCAGGTTAATAATTAATTAATAATAATAAACAATTTTGTGCGCAGTAGCCAGTAGCCCAGCCTGTTAAGATTGAGTACACTGCAAAGAAAACCGATGAATCAATTAATCGCCAAAGAAGATGGCAGATTCATCGATTATCAAAATAATCGTTAGTTACAGCTCTAGTCTCATTATTGAATTAATAAAACATATATACCGTGATAAAACATATATAGTGATATAAATCAGACTTAAAATGTACTTGACTTTTTTTTCCGGTATGAGTTCCTTCGCCAGAAACACAAAAGTTGGCTTCAGGTCAAGATCAGCGTGTGCACTGGGGAAAAGAAAAGGACAGTAAAGAAAGACAGTGTGTTCGGTCAGATTCAAAACACCCACTGAGATTTCAGGTCGTTGCTTCACGGAGGGGGATGATATGTTGACGTGCTGTAGAACAAACGGAATCAAGGTACAAGTTGTTCAAGAAGTCATTCCCTCTTGTGTCTCACCTCTGTATGTAGTTACCTGCGCCAAGCAGGTAATGTTTTCGGTCGTGTTGGTTTGCTTGTCTGTCTGTCTGTCTGTCAGCAGGATAACTGAAATGGCAAACGGAACAAGTTATTCAATTTTGGTGCATTTGCATCATGACCTCCACCAAGGAGGTAATGTTTTTTGTTTGTCAGCAGGATAACTGAAAAAGGTATTGCACGGATCTGGATGACATTTTGTAGAGTTGTTGGGAATGACATAAGGAACAAGTGATTACATTTTGGTGCATTAACATCATTACCTTCGCCAAGGAGGTAATTTTTTTTGTCTTTCTGTCAGCAGGATAACTGAAAACGTTATGCGCTGGATGACAGTTTGGAGTTGGAGTTGTTGGAAATGACAAATAATACTAAGTGTTTACATTTTGGTGCATTTACTGTCCTTCTGTTGCCCTACAAGAATAGCAAACATTGTATTTTCAGCACTTCAAGACACATCAAATTATAAGGTTGATTAAGAAATTAAGACAGATAGAGAGTGTGAGATGGACTGAACATCCCAGATATGCATCAGCGCTTCATCATTGTCAAACGTAGCTTTTGGGCAGCTGAGATCATACAGTGAAAAACAAATGCTGGTGGGTGACAACCAGTTAGTTCTTGTATTTGACAGAGTACCGCGAACCACACAAATCTGACAGAATTAATTGATATACAAGGCGCACTGGACTATAAGGTACACTGTTATTTTTTTTAGAGGCCCTAGCGGCTTAGCTTGGGAATAATTATGGCCGCAGAGATGGTATGTTTCCGTTCCTCGGCATCTTGTATCAAAAGCTTGTCACCAACAAAGAAGCAAATAAAACTAATGCAGACCTACTAACCAAAGTCAGAAAAGGAAAACTAAAATGGTACGGACATAAGGACTCTCGAAAGCAATCATCCAAGGCACAACACTAGGTGGAAGGACGAGAGGAAGACAAAAGAAAGCGATGGGAAGATTTGCATCCAAGAATGGACAAGTTGCAGGCTGAGTGACACCATGCGACTGGCCGAGGACAGAGAGAAATGGAGAGAGCTGGTTGCGAGGTCTTCTGTGGTGCCCGAACGTTCAGTCAGACTAGGGGATGGGTGGAGAGATGAGAGAGTGCAGAAAATACATTACATGAGGTCTATTTAAGCACATGCACGAGTCCAGTTTTTCCACCAGCCAGCCATTAATACTGTTTGTTGCAAGTAATGTTATGTTAAAACATGCATTGCAAAGTTTTTTTTACCTGTCTTACATTAATTCAACATCTTTTCAAAAAGCCTTTCCAGCTAAAGCATTTTCCGTCGACAAAATGCAATAACATAAAATGCGACACCTTGAGTTGTGTCCAAACTATATATTTTTCTGATACGCAGTACATTGTACATTTCCTGTATTGTTGTTTATATTCACTTGGTGCTGCCAAGAATGAAGCCTTCAGTGCAATAACGTTTTCTTTAGCGTTGATTTGATTTGCCGTGGCAGCAGGCCATGGAATTCAAAAAGGCGTGAAAAGCACAGAATCCAACAGGAGCCAGGCTGATGAAAAGGAGAATAATCCATATTAGTGGAAAACCTACATAGTCAAGGCCCAGCACCTCAGACCACTGCTTCTGCATGTGGCACACAGCAGATAAATACAGACAGATGGATGGCTGAATAACAGAAACATAATCTTAAAAAACTGATGAGTTTCTAATCTTCATTCACATGAATGGATTACTTGGTTCAAGGAACGAAAACCGTAAACGAACAGAAATTTGAAAAAAACTTTTTTTTTTTGTTCTGTTCTCTGTATATTTTAACACATCCTATGTCTGGGAGACTATTTCCGTCCACTTTCACTGTCAGTCATCAAGCCCCATGTATCTGGGGCTCCATCTTGTGGACAAACGAGGAAGTGAATGTAATGGTTTTTTAAACCCGGTTTTCACGTTGACACAGTTGCACTGAAGTTTGAAAGTCCAAATATATTTTGTATGAACTATATAAAAAATGTAATATTTCTCAAAATTAGGAACTTTAAGAACGACCAAAATGTTTGCGTTCCAAACCGGTTCAGGACCGATATTTTGGTGGAGGAACGGTTAAAGATAGGCCTGGTTGAACCATACAGAAAAATAACTTTGTTTTCAAGCCCTGCTGATAATGTTTTGCCAATAAGTAATATCATCATCCTCCTTGGTAAATATGTTTTTGCATGCGTGTGTGTGTTTGTGCCCGTGCGCGCCCATGAGGGTATAATTATTTGCGCGACTATTCGACTCGCCACCCCCGGCCACCCAGTCTCTCTTTATTAAATAATTTTCTATTTTCTTTTCTTCTTTCTCTTCTCTTCTCTTTCCGATGCAGCCTGCGTGCACAGCGTGATTTATTACTTGCGTTGACTTGTGTACGCGTGTATGCGCACATGCTGTAACCACGTCATTGTATTTAACAATTCGACTAGTCAACTCTCTCCCTCCCCTCTCCACCTTCCGCTGTCATTATGAAATTATTATTATCATTATTATTGTACTTTCTCTGTTATTTCTAAACTCCGGTCCAGAGCGAGCGCGCCGCGCACACACACACAGAAACACTCCGCCGAAAGGCTGCTCTAGTTACGTCCTTCTCGTGAGTGGCTAATATTCATCCAATCAGCGAGCACCACCAGAAAACACGTGTAGTTGTTGACAAATGTATCTCTTTATACTACTGCGACCAATCAACCCGCGCCACTCGCGGGAAACAACCCGCGCTGCATCGAGGAACCAACCCGCGACAAATTCAAAATGCGGTTTGAATACACCCTAAATTTAAATGTACTGTATATGGCATCCCTGAAACCTCTATCCAAAACAAATACTTTCGTCAACATTCTGCAAGAGAAAATGCACGTTACATTTTTCTTTAAACTGTATTTATATAAGTAAACTAACTATGTTAATTACTAAATTGTTTTATTTTTTGTCTTTTGATTTTGTTCATGTGTGTTCGAAAATATGAACATTGGTGCATTTGTGTGAAGAAACAGTGATAAAGTTTTCCTTTTAGCATTTTGGTCCACCAAACCTAACAGCAGTAGCTCAGGGCAGCTCCACTGAGCATCCCCTCACACCTGCTCATCTCCCTTGTGTGCAAACATCGCAGCCCCCAGCCTTCAGTGTGCCCATGGCCAAAAGCAGGAAAAAGGGGACGGAAACATTGCGGAATCAATTCCATGGCCGAAGGCCTCAAGAGGATTATAACCCTGAAAAGCATTTTTAAAACGCCCTGGCCTGAAGTCTGGGCTTTGTCTGCAGCCAAAAAAGGCTGAGTTGGAGCCAGAAATTCATACACTCTAAAGACGCTGGGCCTCCCACCCCCGTTATGCTTGCTTAAGTTCACCGTCGAAGTTGGCGACGATTGGTGCCGGCATACTGCTAACGAGCGTTCATTACGTGCAGCAGGTGGAGTCTGGACATGAGGAATATCTTGCAGTTCACAAGTTCAAACATTTTCATTTTTGCTGGTCTTTTATGTTAGTGTTATGTTCAATATACTTTAGTGATTGTTATGTTCAATATATTGGTGGTGGGTGGCTTAGATTGGGGTGGGTAGGTGGCTGTAAATGTGGAACCGGAGGGTTCGAATCCTGGCTCCAATAGCCTCCATGCCAAAGTGTCGTGAATGTGAACAATCATTTTTTGTGATTACTAGCGTATTCAAAATAAACGGTGAACGGCCTATGTTCTGAAATCCCTATGTTCAGAGAAGTTATGGGTTGTTTACTTTAGGGGTTAGGGTAGGGGTTAGGAAAAGGGAGAGGGAAGGGGTTAACCCCTAACCCTAAAACGACTACTGTGACTAACACCCCATAACTTTTCGGAACATAGGGATTTCGGAACATAGAGTACAAAGCAAATAAACGAATAAATACAAGTAAATCAAATTCCAATGTCTCCATTAGTCCCAGACTCTGCACAAAGATGGGTCATTTTTTTCCAGGCAAACACACTTGTCCAAATACTATTTCTAATCCACCTTATGAATACCGCTCTTTTGGTCTTTCTAACATGAAAACAAAATATTATATTCAAAGGGAAAAAAAACACCAGTGAAAATGGAGACTTCTGGTATGAAACGGGCTGGGCGCAAATGACTTATGAGAAGGGGACGCAGGAGGTTTTTCGGACGTCAATTTTAGTTGTGTGGGCGAGAGAGAAAGACACTGGGTGAACCAGATTCACGCCATTGATGGGTGATAAATAAATATGCACACACACACACACACACACTGTGCCTGTAGAAGAGCATGTGTCTGGGTGTTTAAGTTTGTTTATGCGCGGTTTGTGTGTATGATTGGGAGAGAGTCAGAGAGTGCCAAGCACATTATTCTAAATAATCATAATTATTTAAATTTGTTTTTAAGACTTGCAAAAATATCATTGCACGAGTGAGTTTGGCATGTAATCTTCTAATTAATGGTTGTTGGCCTCATGCCAACAAGGCTTGCTAGCTGTGGCAGTCTGCTGAAGATGTGAATTATTATGAATAGCTCCTGTAGGCAGGGCTGGTGTTGATGAAGTCCATAACTTAGCATCAAGTGTGCTGCAGAGCAATGATGTTCAAGCCACTTGTGGGTTGTGCGGAAACTGCAGTTGGGGTCATTGTTCTTAGCGGCGGCCCGATCACCCAAATAGTAATCGGGCCCCGATTGTAGTATCGGGACTCAGGTTTTCTGGCCTGAGCTCCATTTTCTATCAGTTTAATTTTTGCAAGAATCACCAAGTTAAATGTTAGACAAACTTCAAGAAACCAATCTCATTTCATTCTCGAAACCATGTTATTTGAATAACGTGTATTGGTTTCAGCATTGGTCACCGTTCACCAAGATGACCGTTCATCTTGAAAACAAGATTCTGTGATAATGCACAACATATAGAAGTCTGGTTGGGGTCTGCCACAACATTCGACAGACTACAACTGCAGAGAGTGGTCAGAAGAGTGGAGAAAATCATTGGTGCCCCCATACCCTCCTTGCAAGACCTTGCAGAATAGGGTGAGGAACCGGGCCAAAAACATTGTAGCGGACCCCTCCAACACAGCGCACCTTTTCTCCCTCCTCCCCTCCCCTGCGCACAAAACCTCTATACTGAACAACACTGAACTGAACGCCATGATGCTACTAAACACATTGGGTAGCCCTGCTTGATATGTTGACAAGTCACATGTGTTGACTCTATGCCTGTGCCACGTTATAACTTGTGTGTTTTTCTTTCTCTTGTGTTGACCTTGTTCACTACCTGTACTGCTGCCATGCATTGCAATTTGGTGAATTGAAATGAATCTTGAGTGGGGCGCGCGGTGGCGGAGTGGTTAGAGGGCGCGTCCCCCAGACCGTAGGTCGAGCAGTGCCGCAGTTTCAAACCCCCTGTCCGGCTTTTCTGCAAAGCCTCCCCGACTCTTCATCCCAGTTTCTGATTTAATCCTGTCACTACACTCTCTCACAATAAAGAACGAAAAACGGCGCTTGCACCCAAAAAATAACTTTAAAGTGAATCTTGAATACAACATGATGAAGAACATTGACAAACCAGAAAAAAGTTACAATTCTCAAAAGGTGCTATACAACCTTTTATCATTTTACTGAGACACTTTGCAAACTATGAAATGTAATTTGTTAAGACTTGAGTGAATTCTATTTTAGACCTGCAATGAAAAGGTGGGTGTTTATTCAACATGTTTAAAATTTTTGTTTGTGAATTTTAGACCTTTTATAGACTCTGCGGAAACCCTGCTTTCCAGTGATGACATGGCTTTCTTTATACACAAATTGAAAATGCAGAAATGTATTCCGACCCTACAGTTTTTTTTAACACCTATTTATGTTATTAATGTGTTCATTCATAGTTCTAATGTCTTCAGTAATCAAACAGACATATATTCACCTTTATGTGTTTGTAGAAGCTCTGCTCCGTTTGAGCCCAGCTCAATAAACTGTTTTGGCTAAATTCCCAAAAAACTCTGCTGTGTTCTGTTATCATGTGCAAATGCTATGCCAAGAGAATCATCGTTGCTGATGGTGCATGTGTAAGCTCTAAGCAGCTCCGTGATTAACACGCCCCGGAGAATGAAGCAGCCCCCAGCCTGGTGGGCATGTGGGAACGCTTGTCGGCGCCTTCCGCTCTTTCTGTTGTTGGTGCCCGAAACGAACACAGAGAATGTCAATCAAAACGCCCAGCAAGGAATGTTTTGTAACACAAAGCCACTCTGGAGCTCAAAAACGCTTAACGCTCCCAAGGCAAGGATGGAGAAAATATATGCCACCTGCCCCATTTTTCTTTTGTCTATCTATTCATTATAAACACACAATCATGAATTGCTGAATACCTGTATATATGCAAAAGCCATGCACACACTCAAAAGTGTCACCGTGTTTATTAACATGAAACTGATGATAAATTATAGCCGAACTCCTTCACATATAGGAAAACTGTAGGAAATGCTTCTCTGTTCAAGCAGAGGGCGCTCTGGGGCCTGAAGAACAGCCATTGCTACATGCCCCTGTAAAAACCCATGTGAAGCTTTGCCTGGTTACAAGCCTCCATATCAACGCAAGGCGCCGCCTCCGACATGGTGATGGAAGGGCCACGGTTTCAGCAGGCTGGAAAGGCCGTTCCTAACCCTAACCCATATCGGAATGCCGGCGTTCCCTGACCACATGCCGGCTAATCGAAATGCCAGCGCTGACACCCAGTGGGGAGGAACGTTGCAGTTCCGATGCATTGCGGTAGATGATTGGAGTGGAGAGACACTGAAATGGTGGGGTTTTAACCCCTATGTTCCAAAATCCCTATGTTCAGAAAAGTTGTGAGGGCATTTAGTCATAGTAGTCATTTAGACACAGTAAGGTTAGGGGTAAACCCCTAATATTAGCCCCTACCCTAACCCCTACCCCAACCCTAACCCCTAAATGACCCATAACTTTTCTGAACATAGGGCTTTCGAATCATAGGGATTTCGGAACATAGGGCTGACCCCATGGTGGGTGCCCCCGCATATCCTAGCCACTGCCCTTCAACACATGGGCAATGTGTGTATTGACACTCAGACAATGTGAGTTTTTTTGTATTGCAAGATATTAGTTACTCATAGAATAGTGTTATTTTATTAATTACTGACCAAAGATTTTGTTATCTTTGAATGTAAAATTTGGATGATTTGTTCGTTGTTTACATTTTCTTTTACTTGAAATGATTTTGATCATGGCTGTCATTTGCAGATTATTCATCTGCAGCTGAAGGATTAATAAAACAACCAAATATGTTGTGTCTTGGTGATGGTGTGGCTCCAGTAGAACCGCCCAACAGAAACAAAAGCAGGGAACTCTTGGCCAGGGCACATAAAACATTACTGATTACCTATTTGGTTTATATTGTGTGATATTGGGATAACTATTCATTAAGGGTCTTAATTTACAACTTTGTGGTATTTTGCGTTGTGTTGCCATAGCAGTCACACACCCATTATCTTTTCCTCCTCCTGAATATACACACATAGAACATACTCACTGAAACTCACTTCCGCTACTGGTATTGCATCCTCGTTGCACCTTATACATCCTAGGTTATACGGCACATATACAATAGTTGGTGTTGGTGCTATTGAGTACCTACTTTCTGGAACCGTGTGAGGACTATGTGAGTGACTTTGGGTCTGGCTAGAGGTCAGTTGGCAAAGCAGCTGTCATTCAGGCAAAACACTGAATCCCAAATTGCTCCCAATGGGTCGCGGTTGAGCGCCTTCCATGGCAACCATCGCCATTGGTGTGTAAAAGTGTACGTAATTTCCCCATTGGGATTACTAGAGTATCACAATTTTTTAAAAAGCCTCTGCTACTTTCACTTTTACAAATTCACAAAAAGTCTCGATCGCAAATCATGACAATCCCCAAAGCTTATTTGCACATTTACACACCTGAGAAAAGGAAAGAGATTGGGAAATGGTTGTCAGGTTCAGCGGTCGTGCAGCAATGACGCAGACGGCAATTGCAACGCGCTAAAACCACAGTCCCGCCCTCGCCCCCTGTTGACTTGGAGCAACATTACACCGTACACACCTGAACACATAGGAAACTAAACCACAGCACAAAATAAATGTAAACTATTGGGATTCCTTCTTCCAAATAAAATACAATAACACAAAATGTAACACTTTTGTGGATGTCACAGATGCACCTCTCTGACCAAACAGTGGTCTGCAGTGTCCTACAGTGTTCTGTGGGGGTGTCAATCCCCAATTCAATCAAAACTCTTGTGCTGTCCCTGACTCGACTTGTCAAGTCGAGTCAGGATTCAACGACTCTGGAGACCATTGGCGCTGTCCACAGAACACTGAACATCCAGAAGAGTAAAACTGTAATACACACATGGTGTATAATTAGCATTTGAAAGAAATAAAGTGAACAAAGAAATGACAAATTAATTGTCTCAATAAACTCTGAATGTACAATATTCACACTCTTATACTCTTGAGTATTGCTTGCTCGTTTGTGCACATCAAATAGCATGTGCTACATTACTAAACAATATACAAAACGATTCTAAGTAAACACATCGTTTGCGCATCACACAACAAGCGATCGGTAAGTAATGTTCATTCATGTACGACTTGACTTATAATTTGCTGCAACATACACAAATTATAAACTGAAAAGCATGACTAACAACCAATTGATCTGTACATACCATGAGCATTTTAAGAACAACAGTAGGAATTCTGTACCCGAGAGAAACTGCTTGTGACTCTTGCATGCGATGCGTTCTGAAAGACTAACCTAGCAT
The DNA here is from genome assembly GCA_900302395.1 of Bregmaceros cantori. Taxonomy (NCBI): domain Eukaryota; kingdom Metazoa; phylum Chordata; class Actinopteri; order Gadiformes; family Bregmacerotidae; genus Bregmaceros; species Bregmaceros cantori. The sequence goes on along the minus strand of OMKY01214597.1, from coordinate 2,823 downwards.
TAGCGGAACCGGAAATCGTAAGCCCCCAGGGGTGCATATTAATTACAACACAATGTGAACTTCAAGTTTCTTACAAAAATAGTAACTAAAAAGTAAAATGTTCTAAATGTGTTTCTTTGATTTATCTGACTAGAGAAGTCAGTGGTATTATGTGTTGAGTTTGAGTGTATAGATGAGTTTATGCGCTAAATACAGGGGGCTGACATTTTGAATATACAACTTGAGGTTACTCACTCTGTGTGGTCACATGTTCTTCTGGACCAATGGGATGGCTGCATTCACTGGGAAGTTGTAGATTATTGAATCATACGTTTGTGGTGCATAGATCTGCACTAGATAATTTGGGTGTGGAATAGCACAGTGCAAGTTACCATCATCATTTTAAAATAATGTAATAGCTGAGTGCTCACATTAAATAGACAAGTTCAAAAATAACAGCGACATAACAGTGCTGGAACTAGCTGCCAAACTCGTCTATACAGCATCCCCTAGCAGTCACAGTGCTGCTACACAATAAAAAACAATATATCAAAAGGTCCTAAATAATAATAATTTAACAAAGTTCAGAACTTGAGGGGTCAAGACATAAAGGAAAACTGGGGCTGACAATACTCATCTGCAATTGTAATATTTATAGGACATATGTTTTTGGTCAATGTTGATACTCAGCCCTGCACCTGGCTGTTACTCGCTGCTTGTAGACTTACACCACCATTTTACCGGATAAAAAAGTTGAAAATAATGTTTGATGGCATCCTAAAAAAAGCATTCACAGCACTCTCTTTTATTAGTCGCCTCAGCTTGGCCACCGGCCCGTGCTGAAATCCAGCAGTTGGAACGGCGCCACATCAACACTTGCATCGGAATTTGATATGTTTTTTTGTGTTGGTACTGGTCGTTATGTGGAGCTTTTTAACACTCAGAAAAGTTTTGCAGCATGCTTTCACACCACTTTTGACTTGGGTAGAAATTAATCTTGACTTTTTTAAACTGGGATTGCAAAGAAAAATGTGTGTAATACTGTAATATAATCATGTGCTATTGAGGTGTAGCTTCACAATTAATTATTATATATTATTATTATTATTATTATATAAATTAATTAATTTATATATATGTAAATTATCAGACAAAAATAAATAAGTAATATTCCTGCCAGGTTTTGCTTCCATCTTAACCCTCTGAACAGGTGTTGTCACTCATCTGCTAATTAGAATCAGCTGGCTTGGTGAATGGTGACAGCAATTTTTTTCTGATTTTATTTTTAACTTTAGAAGCTGGACTAAATACTTCATAGACTAGTTATTTCTCGTTACCCACAAACCCACTATTTACATTTGACAACGGATTATATTAACACATGAAAGGCAACATGGTATCGGCAAGTTCAACCAATATACTTATTTTGCTGATCAAGTCTGCCATGTACTGTTTCACACCCAGTTTGTCAGTCTCTGAGCAGAGTAGATGATGCAAGTCATAGAACAATTTTAGAATGATCAATATCAATTGTATCCCGAAAATGTATAATTAATCGACTGCTTCACATTGCGCCACTCAGACTCCAATCCAGTAAGACGTGAGATAGCAGTTTAATTTGCTTGCATAGTTCATTGTAATACACGGCGGTCGGATTACAATACTAGCACTTTGGGAAGTCTATGTGGGACCCAGAAAGTTTGACAATAACTGGGGGAGACGACGTGGAACCCCGAGATAACTTGGATACTGTATTGCACGCATGTGAGACAGATGATCACGCTGCCAGAGCCTTTCAGATTGCAGGACAACTTTAGGACAGTAAAAATGAGTGAAAAGTCACATTCAATATACGCTGTGTACTCTGCGGCCCCCGGGAGATTTTATTACATTTGCAAACGTCCCTTGATGGGAAAAAGGTGCCTAGCTGTGTGCCATAGTCTCAGTCTCTCAGAAATCTGTCTGGAACACTGGCAAACCAAAGCCCCAGATACAGAACATCCACAATCCAAGATTAAAGGAATCAGATGGGACAATATTTCAAGAGGGAATGCCCAGACATCTCCTAGTGTGAAAGCTTCCTTCCAGAGGTGCCGCATATATCCATATCACATAGAGATCAAAGATATCAAACTTTTCCCCTCCTTGCCAGGGTTGACGTCAGCTGTCACAAGTTGCAGATCGACTTCTGCAGGTTGCGGAAATAGCACTAAGTAAATTCCATGTTTGATTGTTGTGGTGTAAAGTGCACCTCAGCTTCACAGTGTCTCATTTCCACTTAAATGTTCTGTCGATGCGGTGTGATAACGGCAGCCCGCTTCTTGGTACAGCATCTTGCACAACGACCACTCTCCCACCACCATCAGTGTGAAATCAATGGCTGTTACCAGCGCAGGCACAAATAAGGCACGCCTCCTAAATCCATAACCATTTCTGATTAGGCTGTCGGCCGCCCGATCCTTCCCAAAGCCAGTTTGGCCTGCGTGTGTTTGTTTCATCATTGGGTTGCTAATGTTTGGCTGGAACCGTCCTCCCTCGCCCCCGAAAAAATGAGAAATACTGTCATTAGACACAGCTGTGTCCGAGGGCCTTCATTTATAATGCCCGGGCCGGAGGATCGCCCACGCGGAGGCGTAAAGGACAATCAACATTAAGCAGGCGCTATGGACGCCGCTCGAGTAGAGAGCAAAGTCGCTGGGGCAGCAAAATAAAATGTTGGAAATTCTAGTGCAGGGGCTGTAATGACAACGGCGGCTTCTCTTTTTATTCCGTAGAAAAGAACAGTCGAGAACTTGGAAATAGGTTTAGCCATTGTTTACATCACTTTAGATTATATACTGTATG
>OMKY01214594.1:0-10475 GCA_900302395.1 Bregmaceros cantori | reverse complement strand
GGTACTTCCGGTATCTGAACGTCACTTCCAGTGTCATTTACTTGCCGTGTATTTGGCTATTTTTCAGCATGTCTATTCGGTAGGAGCACACACCTACAGGGTTGATTCCTCACCAAAATTCTCTCGTACGGATCTGTGACCCACAAATGCATGATTTAATAATCAGTGCAACTCGTTCCATTTCATCATTCCTTTTGGAATAACTAGAAGAAGCAGCCAGCCCATTGGTCCATAAGAACATGTGACCACTCGGTGAGAAACTTTAAGTCGGATTTTGACTGTATTTCATCAATATTTATACAGAATTATGAACGGAGCGAGTGATGTGATGTGTAACTGGTCACACACCGACAACTAGTGGTCGGATTTTTAACTGGCGTGCGTTTTGTGTGTTTTGTGCGCTGGGACCTCGGTCCGGTACCAGAGTTGGCACAGGCAACAATAAGGCACCGGAAGTGACCTTAAGAACGGCAGGACTAAATGACTCCCACTCCCACCAGTGTTTCGCACGTAAACCCGTCTATTCAGTGGAAGCACATGCCCACCACGTGAAAAGGGATGGTGGTAACTTGAAGTGAGCTATTCCACACACAAAATGTTCTACTGTTGATCAGTTTCCCACACAATTACAATTTAATAATTAGCGTAAGTAAAAGCCTCCACTGCAAACTGCAGCCATATCACTGCTCCAGAAGAACATTTGATCAGTAAAGATCAGTAAAGCCTGTTGTACCTTGTTGGAAAGCTCTTATCACCATGAGTCGGCTGTTAATTATAATGTTTTGAACAATGTCGAAATGAAAGAAAAAAAAACAATATTGTGTGAGCTGGCTCAGTGGCGCAGCCCGTTAGACCGCTTCACCCAGTCATGTGACTGTGGCTTAGTCTCACAATGCACGCAGCTCTCAAAAGATCGTTTCCCGTCTCCGGCATAAGAATGCTGCATGTCTTCTTCGCCACTCTCTCGCCTCGCTCACACCAAGCTTAAAAAAACGAAACAATAACATGCATATCAGATCTGTAAGTAATGTGAGCTCTCGCCGCGTCCACCGTGGCAGACGCCTCATGTTAACGTGATAACTTTTGAACGGGTGGATTTGGATTTTGTGTGTTAATGCTCTAGGTTCACAAGATTAGTTTTGAGGCCAACACTTTAAAAATGGCCAGATTTAAAAATGTAATTAATTGAATTAATTGATAGTTGTATTTGTCAGCATTCCAGAACGCATAGAGCAATGAGCGAAGAAGAGAAGATAATCGGTACAGAGCGAGTTGTAGCTAGCAAATATTAAAAACAGCGCCTGTTCAGCTACTTCGCTCTTCTCTGATGCTTTACACAGGTTGCTATACAAACACCAAGGTACAAGGATGAGTATCCAACAGCTTTTCTCGTTTACCGACGTTAAATGCTAACCTGTTTTCAGGAGGTTTGTAAGGCACCATGTGGAACTGTGGGTTGACGATGATCTCGTGGGCCAGGCTGAGATTGGACAGATCCCTGGCGGACGACATGATTTCATCCATGGTGAGTGGTCTAGGTGGACTGCCTGTTGACGAAAACACCACAATCAGATCTCTCCTTCCCTCTGGTAGGCTATACCACTATGCAGAACTCTCAGGGCGAACTGCAACATTCACGCAATCCTTTTGCGGACCCACAACAACACTGCTGTATGTCATCCGCTACTAACCGTTATTTTAATAGCACATTAGTTGACCATTATTCAAATGGCGCTGCTACATTAAGCAACTGAATTTTGAGGAAAGCAATTAAATGATTATTGGAAACAATTTAGTAAAACAACATTAATGTAGTAAAATTAACCACAAGAACTTCAAATATACTGAAATTTGCTTCTTAAATAACAAAATCTAGGGGGCGTGTGGTGGCCGAGCGGTTAGAGAGTGCGTCCCCTGACCACAGGTCGAGCAGCGCCACAGGTTCGATTCCCCCGTCCGGCATTTCTGCAATGTCTCCGCCCAACTCTTCGTCCCGGTTTCCAATTAATCCTGTCGCTATCTCTCTCAATAAAGAATGAAAAACGGCGCTTGCGCCAAAAAAATAACTTTAAAACAAACTAACAAAATCTACAATTAGGTAACTTACTTTGATAGATAAATAGGCGGCCAAAAAAAAAAAATCAAGCCCTTATGAGTGAAAAGGTGTGAATTGGAACGCAGCATTAGCAAAGCACTCTGCAAGATGTCCACTTCTGCTACCGAGAAATCGAACCACATTGTGATATCACAAAGTGTTGGAAGGTTCACAGAAAGTCCACAAGCACATCTTGTGCTGGTCAATGAATATAGAACCCCTGGCAAAAAGTCGGTTTTGGATGGGTGCTCAGATGTTTCATCCTGTAAAGCAAACTTGAAATCGAAAACATGATGCAATAAGTTCATTCCAAAGTGCAACTTGTTGACTTTCAGATTTGCAGCCAATGTTAATTTTATTAAACAAAAACAGGGAAAAAAATATGGCATCACTTAATTCTGAGAGAAGAAAAAAATATATGGAATCACTCAAATTGGGAGTCAGAAAATAAGTACAGACCCAGTCAATTTCCTTTACCTAAACCCACACCTGCCCCACATTAGATCTGCTTGTTAGTCTGCAGTTAAAAACACACCATGGAGGGCTGCTGGACCAAGTCGATTGGTAAAAACCCCAAGAGAAATGTCACTTGAAACCAAAGAAAGGATTGTGGAACTTCTTGAAGAGAACAACTCTTCACACATGGTTGCTAAATATGTGGGCTGTTCACAGTCAGCTGTACCAATCACATCAACCACCGAGAGGTCAAATCAAGACAAATAAAAAATGAAGCTCATAGGTCTTGAAAAGCAAAAAGGCACATGCCTGTTCGAGTTCTCCACCCCTCACCGACATTTCTGCAATGACTTCCCCACTCCGTCTCATCCCATTGTCGTTCAAACCCCGCCAATAAAGCGGAAAAACAACAGAGTTGATGATTATTTCAATAAGGGCTGTAAGATTTTGACAAAAAATAAAATCCAGATTTGTGTCTTTGAAATCTCGATTTTCGATTTGTTTCAGATTTCTTAAAAAAAAAAAAAAAAAGGACAATATATCAAAACTAGAAGTTTCATATTTCAAACTTGTGTCCATTTTTGGAATTAAGTAGAGACACCTCACCCTCAACCGTCTTGGGATTAATACAAGTATCAATGTATATACAGTTTATTCACCCATATATTTTGAAAACAGACCAGTAAAATCATTGTTAATGTTAAAAAGGAAATCCAATTTGACAATTTAACTTCTTCAAAAATCCTCTGAACAAAATAATCCGATTTTAAATTGATTTTTTTGCACAGCCCTTCTTTCAATAAATCTCAAATTAATCGATTATCATTGATTTATCGGCTGCAGCTTTGGGAAGGTACCTGAGGGGCTACTGAAGCTCTCTCGTGAACAGTCCATGTCACTGGCAGACGTCAGGCTGTCATAGCGCCCTGGTTGACCCTCTCCATCGCTGCTGCTCTGTTCCTCACCGCTGGACGACGTCGACGGACGCTCGTTGTTCAACGGCATGGTGACTGTGAACAGGCAGGATCCACTTTTAAAATCATGTCAAATTGAATACTTCGTGGAAAACGGAACTCGCCACATCACGTCATCCCACTCCCCCACCAATATCTTATTATTCTTGTCGTTTAACAGCGATCGACACTTGACTAAGCAGGTCATTCACACCGGTTTTTACAGACATTCCAGAGCAAGCTGCCTTCACAGCTTGCTCTGCTGGAGACCGTAGCGGAGATATCACATGGTTCAGCGAGCGTAGTCGAACTCGCGACACTGCGGTAGACACGGCGCCACTAACATGAATGGGGTCACATTAGGTGCTGTGTCCATAACCACTCGGACCCCAGACTAGGCTTACATTTAAGATTTCCATCAAAAAATGCCAATATGTGGAGATGGCGAAACAGCAAAAAAAGTTTATATTAAAAACGTTTAGTAATAATTTAAGTTTCATAATCATTAACATCAATCATCGTTAATAATTATTAACGCTAATAATCGTTTCAATTTTAAATGAAAAATGAACCGATTAAATCAATTAATCGTCAGTACAAATGGCCGATTAATCAATTATCAAAATAATTGTTAGTTGCAGCCCTAGTCAATTGTGATTCATATCGCATTACTGTGACAGTTGACTATGAAATACACCAACGAAAGCGAAAGTGCCAATCGTCATGCACTTTTTTGCACATCTTTGGCTGTTCGAAGTGCACCATTCAGGTACTTGTGGTGCATTTTACCCAGTCTTAATACCCGACTCAATTCGAAACATTTTTGATATTCCTAAACAATCGGGTTATCAAACACTTCTAGTTACACTTCTTGTAACCCCAACGTGCACTATACCAGGTTGGGTCCCCAACCTTTTCCGCACAAGGACCGGTTTGGATCTTGTCTTAATGTGGCCCGGGGGAGGGACGGGGGAGCAGTAGCCTCGGCCTATTTGTACAATTTGACACATTTTCATAACTTTTATTTAAAGCATAGCACACTTCCCATTAAAAGCGCTTCAATTCCATGAAACAACGGTGCCTTCTTGTTTGCAACAAGCAACATCTGAAAAAACAACACACAAATAGTGGTAAACATCAGCAGCTCACTTAAAAGGAAAACACATTTAGAGTACATCTGTTGAGGTAAAAACAAATTCCATCAGATAAGGAGTTGAGCGTCTACAGTACACTCTACTTCAATGTAGGAGAGGATGAAAAGAGGTTTATATATTTCTGGAGAATCTTATAAAGACAATAGACATTTTCTTAACATATTTTTTGGCAGGATAGGAAAAACTAGTTTTATGAATTCTAAACAACAAACTCACCTCCGCTGTCTTGCTGCAGAAAGCCACCAATTGTCTGGAACACAAAATTAGCATTTTTGACATCATAATTACTTGCTCTGCGATTTTCAGTCTGATCATTTTGTTAGTTTTTAAGTAAATCGTCAAATCAGATTTTAATGTTTCTTGGATAATTGTGGTACATCAATGTTGTAGTAACCGATAATAGCACGGCAACACAGTGAGTCACTGCGGTTTTGCTGCCTGCGTTTTAAATTATAATTTGATATTTGGATGTATTTAGATCTGTTTAATACAATTCATGAAATTATATATTTACAACAACATAATTATGTTGCAACCCCCTTGGCAGTTTGCTAAATTTGAAATTAAAAACATTTTTTGCGTAATTAAATCATTTATATCTTCAAAAATTGGAATAAAATCAAAAATGTAGGTTTCACAAAAAAAAAAATCTGGATTTTAGTTCTAAGCAGAAATCATACAGGCCTTTTTCCAAGTGGTCATTTCAGAACACGCTGACACACAAATACATTTTCATTACGTACTCACCTGACAATCATTCATTTTTATGGGTATTATGTTGCAGTACAATGCAAGCAAGAGAGAAGAATTCAGGCCACAGAGATGAGATTTTTTCGTAGCACAATGCCTCGTCACCGCTTTGATGTTTCAAGTCGATAAATTGTTGAGGCTTTTTTTCAGGAGTACATTTTTCAGGGCAAGCACCATTTTTCTTTTTATTGACTGCGTTAGTGTCAATAAAATTAGGGGGTGAGGGACCATGGACGAGCGGTATATGACCACCAGGGGAAGCAATTCCATGGCGCTGCGTGTGCTGTGATCTGTGATCTTAGCCACAGCAAAAATTACCATTTATGGCGCTGGCTTGGAGCAGTGGTCTTACCCACTGCGCCATGGGGCAAGACCACCTCGTTGAGATCGTTTCTGTCATGTTTTTAGTCATGCTTTGCATGGTACTGCACCATATAGCCTAGAAGCGGCAATGAAGTTTAAAAAAGGTTATAATTGAATTGATCGAAAAAGTTAATGCTTTTAAAAAAAATTGACATCCCTAGCTACCTATGACCCTTTGACAAGAGCATCTAAATTTCACACAAAAAAAGTGTACGCATAAACACACACAGAGCCGCTGCACACCTGTGTTGTCTAACAGGTAGAAGCCGTTTCCAGGCCGACCGCCGCTACACCCCCACACTGTATCGAGTTACTGGGATCAGTCGTTATTTGTCCTTGGTCTATAGAACCTCAAAACACTACAGGGACCAAACCCTCCCCGCAATGTACGCTGTAGAGAACGGCTATGCCTAATGAAGGCAAACATAAGTCTCTCAAGTCATAACTTGACCGATCGGATGCAGATTATTGTTTACCCCATGAGCGTTGCCGCTGCCGTGCTCCCTACCTGCCCACACCTCCCCAAGACAGCACCATCTCAGTAATCCAACAGAAAATGTGTTGCGTCATCCTGCACACAACCTCATTTCAACCTTGGCTTACATCCTTTTTTTTTCTTCCATAATTGAAACAGCTTCGGAAATAGAATTGGAGTTGTCTCCATTACATGAAAGTTGACATCTGTACAATTTCACCCAGAATTCTAATAATAAAAGTACTAAAAAGACAACTGAACTGGGGCTGGCCCCGTGGCGTAGAGGGTTTAAAAAAGGAAAAAAAAAAGTAAATTTGGCTTTAATAATCAACTGCTTATAGTGATCACATTGGGTCAGGAAAACGTGATGACTGTGTACCAGTATTTGCGTCTAGACTTATTTGATGAAGATCTATCTCATTGTTGGCGAGCACAAATGGCAGAAGGATATGAATCAAAGAGACATCTGCTTGTATTACTGGGGTCAGCCGTTAAATGATGAGCCACCGGGGTGAACACAGCACCATATTTTCTGTCACCCCATTCCATTATATCAGTTACAAGACCGAACAACGTCACAAAGTATTAAGAAACAAAAGAACCCAATGTTCGGCAGTAAATTTTTAAAAATTACCCGGCGGCCAGCACCTCCTCATTCCAATGATTTCCAAAGAAAAGGATAATGTACGTCTGTTCATTTCACTAAATATGCCAACAGCATTGTATAGTGGGCTGCAGCTACTGATACTGCGACTGCCCAGTGTGCTGCCAAAATAAATTTATCATTTATTTAGCCAACTTCACTACAGAAATATGTATGATTTGGTACAGAATACAGTCTGCACTTTATGTGAAAATCAACTCATGTCAATGCATTTCAAGTGGTGTTCACCCCCGCCCCCATTTTTCCCCAGGAGCAGCACTAGCGACTTTCTATTACACGTCGACTCTTTATAAATATATATACAGGGGTGAACTCCCAGAAAGTGAGGGCTCTTGGCTCAGGGCTCTGCTAGAAGCTATCTTGGGAAGAGAGACGCCTGTAGCCCGGCACACACCCAGGGGTCACCGCTTGGTATAAAGATAACTTGTATCACACACAGACACACACACACAGCTTGGTATAAAGATAACTTGTATCTCACACATACACAGACACACAACAATTTTGGTTCTTATTAGGAAGCAAATGTACAACAATTAAATTACTTTAGAGTCAAACTCAATAAAAATGTCAAAGATGTATACAGTAATATTTCCTTTCTAATTTTCATATTCATGTTGTTTTATCGATCAAGTCTGTTTAACCGTTTCCTACTTTTCGAAATCATCTACTTACATCAAATTAGCGTGGAACCATAAGGGGTGGTGACAGCACAAAACGACATACAATAATTCTGCCTTTCTTGTGGATGTTTGATTATTGAATTGTTGCTGATTAACCGTATAACCAATAAGGCATATTAAGACATTCTTAACTTAACTATTTTTTTTTTACTTTGCCCAAGTAGCCCGATTAATACGTAAATCAAGTTTAAAGGGAAGATATAAATTTAGCAATTTAAACGCATGCTTCTAATTCAATTCCATTTTAACGATTTTAAAATAGACAAATTATATTGTTATACTATTCGATATTCAATGTCGTACAAAACAAACATTCCATCTTAGTATAATATTATTATTATTATTCTCCTCCTCCTATCCACTTCGTGCCTTGTGGCACATAAGGCCTTCACAGAGCACTTCCACTTCTCCCGGTCAGCTGCTGCAGTCCTCACTTCAGCCCATGATGTCCATCCTGCTTCTTTCCTTTCTTTCTCCACAGTACGTCTCCAGGTGGTCTTTGGTCTTCCTTTTCTTCTCTTTCCTTCTGGTGCCCAGGTCATAGCTACGTTGCAATCATTGTCATGGTTCTGGCGTAGGATGTGTCCTATCATTTTCCATCTACGTAGTTTCACTTCTGCACTCAGCTGCTTCATCTCTGCTCTTTCCAACAGGTCTTTGGTTGTCACTTGATCTTGCCAGTGTATACGGAGTATTCTACGTAGGCATCTATTGTGGCCTTGAAAGGTGCCTCTAAATAAAATGCATTATTATTATTATTATTATGATCATTATTATTATTATTACATATTTATGATGCAGAAGCTACATTATTTATCGATGCCTCCTTCAAGTAGAGTGTGTTCTTTTTGCACCTCTTCTCATACCCTTAATTGCACATACTCTTAATTCATCCAAAAAGCGTTTTCATCAGGAAATGCAGCCAATGCTCAGTTTTCAGTCAGCACTGCCCGCTCAGTCGCATCTTAAAAGTTAGATGTTTGGCAAGTGATGTCGTCTTGTTGCCGAGGCCCAAACCATGACATTTTAACATCACACACCATCGACCTCATGCAATGCCAGGACTTGAAAACGGAATTATTTTTTTAAACGTTCCGTTCCAAACTGTTCAGACAGGCCTATGTTTAGCGTTTTCGTTCTTGGAACTGTTCCGCCACCAAAATATCGGTCCTCAACCGGTTCGGAACGCAAAACTTTTGTTCGCCATTACATTCACTTCCTTGTCTGTCCACAAGATGGAGCCCGAGATGCATGGGGCTTGATGACTGACAGTAAAAGTGGATGGAAATAGTCTCCTACATAGATATACATAGAGAACAGAAAAAAAAAACGTTTTTAACCGGTTTTGTGGATTTCACAATGTTCAGTTTCTGTTCCGGAACAGTTGAAGAAATCTTTTTTCGTTTCCGTTTCCGCTCCTCATAAAATTCAGCAAAATTCTGTTTGTTTCCGGCTTCCGTTTTCGTTCCTTGAACCGGTTCGGAGCCCTGTGCGATGCACACTGTTTACAACACCAATTAAATTACACAGCTCTCAAGAAAAACATTTTAATTATAGACAAAATGGTTCCACCAGGAGGGATTGGTTGGCAAAGGGAACTTCAATGCAAAGCTCCCATAATGTAGATTAAAAAGGGTCACATGGTGTAGTGCATTTATGAATAACCCCATACACAAAGATTGCATAAACATCATCACAATAGCAATACAATGAATCCCCCCATGGATAGAAAATAGTGAACCACAAAGGGAGGTTAATGAAACGAACAGGTATAGGTTGAGCATGATGTTGTCTCTAAATGTCATTAGGAATGCAAAGCAGGAATAAAATGATGGTGGTACTTTATCCATCCCCAGGGTGCAATCCCATTTCGATGGTTCAGCAGGAGAGAGAACAGAGCAATAGACATATGCAGCAGGTCAGCATTGTGCATTCGCAACAGCACAATGCAAAACACACATACATGAATGTGTTGAATGGGTGGGAGGGGGTAGTAAGAAAGAAAAGAAACAGTGCAGAGCCCAATCACCCACAATTCCAAGCAGCTATAGGTAGCATGACACCCTCTTGATATGAACAATAATAACATTAATCAACCATGTCACTGACAGACACAATTAGCGATGCATTACATAACACTAGGTTTCCACTCCACAAGTTTTTTTTTCTTCTGTACGCCCTCCGCAGCTCCGTGCGGATTCTGTGAGCAAAACAAACGTGTTGTAACCGTCGTTGTATGCTCCACTACATTGAACTCCGTACGGAAACCGCACCGTCTACTACCATACGGACCAGAAAATCATTTATTTTGATTTTTTCAGAACGCGCCATACGGAAAAATCACTGAGCTCAGTGATTGACAGCAGCACTGAGCAATCGGTGGACTGTGCGCTGCAGCGCATCAAAGGCGAAATAATATACATATATATATTCAAATGTTTTACAGAAGCGGCCTCGTGCCCCTGCGTGGTGGGCACCCATGTGGGCAGCGCTTGGGGGCCAACTCCAGATTCTGGCAAAGTGCGTTGTTTGTTCACACGCGAATACCAGAGCGCTGCATGCCGTAGTGGCCACAATGGAACCCGCTGTTTTATACCGTACGGAATCCGGGCGGAAAATATCTGTACGGTACCATACGGAAAAATGACACTCTGTGGTGGAAACCTAGAGTAAGAACATGATGAGAACGAAAACATATACATGGCTTCAGTAGGTGTGCATGTCATACATTATTTTGTTTTTTAAATAAAAATGGCAAAAGTGGATTTACAGCTTAGGTGTCCCATGTTAGTCGATTAATTGTTGACTAATCGATTATAGAATTAATCGGCAACAAATGTAATAATCGATAATCACCAAGAAATTGAATCATTGTCATTTCG